>JAQQSW010015862.1:0-11797 GCA_028646575.1 Pseudocheirus occidentalis | reverse complement strand
ACGTATAGTCTGAAGCAATGTTTTCTTGTAGGCTTGTTTGTTTTGATAGGCACATATTTCAAGAGATAGTGTGTCAAAGTGGAGTATTGGACTTGGAATCAGGAAGTCAAATCCGGGATTCAAATCCTGCTCCTGCCTCTCATTAGCTTTGTATGGGTAAGTCACTAAATTTCTTTGAGTCTCATTTTCCTCATCAGAAAAATAAAAATAATTATATCTATAGCTAGTACTTTATTGTAGTTCTTGTAGTGTTCAAATCAAATAATGGAAATAAACTACTCTGTAAGCTTTTAAGCACCAGGTAGACACCAGCTATTGTTATACATGACTAATTTGGAAACCCATGCATTTGGAAGATTATTGATCTTTCATGATCATTGAAATTAATAGTCATTGACTATCTTGAAAACAAATGACTGTAATTCAAATGTTTCTGGGAAAACCAGGAAGTGCTGCCTCGTCAGAACAGTGTGTAGAGAATAATAGGACAATGCTGTCTGTTCTAAAATGTTTAATGAAAATTATTTAATTCATTTTTGTTGCCTTGGGTATGACAAAGTAGATGTCCATAAGGCTCAGGATAGCTCTCTGCTCATAATATAAAATTCAGTTTTCTCCATGACAAATCAGGTCAAATATTCCCAGAAAGAAAACATTCAGGTCTTAAGATTAACCCTAAAGACTGACTTCAAAATATAAAGTGCCTAAACTAATAAAAGACGAGATGGGGATCTTAAATAACCTAATCACATAAAATGAAATATAAATGACTAAGAAGGAACTACAATATTGGATAGTTAGGATACTCCTACTATTGATGCATTCATAGAATAATCAAACTCTAATAATAATAACAATAATAATAATAATAATACCAATATTCCTATTGCCACTAAATATTCTCAAAAACTGGAAAAATATGTTGCCACATTAATTTTATAAAACAAATATATTTCCAATACCTAAGCTGGGGAGCAATAACACACAGAAGTATCATTTAGGAATATTGACTCAAAAATTTTAAATAACGTCCCATCAAATGGAATATAACAATTCTTCTAAGAAATAATTCATCATGTACTTCTTGGATTTACACTAAAGATGAAAAGATGGTTCAAAAGTGTAAAGGCCCCTTTAAGCCCTGAATGACTAGATGTCTAACTATGGTCAATGTGTCCTCACAAACAGGAAGACCAGAGGTGGGTCTAAGAGGCATCCATGCATTTTCTCTGCCACTGTGACCTCACTTGCTGTTTACCAAGCACTAGCTGTCCCGTGTTTCACAGGTACGAGGTCTTTGGGGGATAAAAGGTCATAGGTAGCATTGAGCATGCGCGAGTAATGGAGGAGTGCTCCCCTCCTATCAGGCTCATCTTCCTGAGGCACCTGATGAGGGGAAGGCAGACAGTCTATGTAAGGCAGAGGAGGACTTGCGAGCATGGGACATGGTGCACAAGGAGGCACTGTACAAATGGGGGCACGGCATACAATAGGATAGACTAAAGAGACCTATGCAACTCCACCAAGGTGTGTCTGACTAGTCTGTTTGATCCAGGATATCCCAAAGAGTCATAGAGGAGGCTGGGACTATTCTGAGGAGACTGGGACTATCCCAAAGAGCCATAGAGGTGGCTGAGGTTGAGTGCACACATAAAGTAGGTGACTTGGGAACCCCCCAAGCCCAGCTGACCCAGGAAAAAAGGAGGAAAATGATGAAAATTGTTAATTAAATCAAAATAAATACTCTAATTAAAAGATGATTATTTAAATATGTGTGTAAAAAGCCTTTCACAGAGTACAACAGTCACTTATACCAGAAAACAAGCAAACAGTAGCATTAAAATTAAAGAAAGAAAGAAAATGGGAAAGATAGGTAAAGAGAAGATAAAATTATTTATATTTGCTTTTGGCAAACAGATTATTTAGAAAATTTCAGGGAACCAAAAAGATATGACCAAAATAATTGGTAGCCTTAGCAAAGTTGTAGTCTATAAAAATGCAAACCTCTCTACCTCCCAAAAATGTGAAGCAATATTTCTAAATAATAATGACAAAATCCAAGAGTAGAAGGGTAAATTTCATTCCAGATAACTACAAAGCAAATAATATATTTGAACATCATTCCATCAGAAAACCAAAAATATTTGTGGTTCAAATACATAGTTTTTCCTAGAGGAAGAACTTTAATGGCTAGAAGAATATTCAATACTTATGACTGGCCAGGGTCTGGTCATATCCATTGAGTAAGGTGCTGTTAGCTTAAACAGGAGGTAATGCCTTTTCTTCCTTGTTAGGCCAGTAAGAGTAAGCTCTACAAGAAGTGTAGTAGATTCATCTCAAAAGAATGACTCAACATACTCCTTGATCAGACTTGCCTAAGATATATTCAAAATGGATGAGGCAGTGGAATCTGCCAGTTACTATTTATTTCTGTCTTGTTAACATGCAAACCTCTTTCACTTAAAAGAACCCAAATTATCAATATTGATGGCTCTAGTAGTCACATTGTTTTTGTTTGTTTTTCCACCAAGATAGTTGTGAGTCCAACTGAAATTTAATAAAATAAATTCAAGGTTCAGTTGTATTTTCAAGAGCTAGTCAGTATGGGGGATTTTCTAGACTCTAATCCTTTCCTGGAAAAATAAAAGTGAATATAAATGCTCCAGTGAGGCCACAAATAAACAAAACACAGAGAATAGTTGCAGTCTGGTTTTATTGTCTTGAAAATTGGCAATAGACTTTCAGTGCTAAAAATGAAATAACATTTTTTTCTTAAATGAATACATATTAATATGGAAAATAGTGTATTCATATCTTCTCTGACAGTTCATGCATCTCACTGAGAATAGAACAAACACTGAGATGCTGTGTTCTGGGACTCAAATTAAAGGAATTTACCATTGTTACCATACGTTAATAAAGGAAAGTGGTCTCTCTCAGCATCAGGTAATTTAAAAATATTATTCCACATAACTCTTGACACCCTGAGATATGTCAGAAATAAAAAGCCTATATCAATGGAATAAAAAAAGCATAAAACAGGGTTTCAGCTATGTACTGTCTACTTAAATGACATAAAATGAGACTGAGGCAAGGAACCCTATTATTTTTAAATCAATCTTCTTAGTTTCTCCCCAAAATACCCACATTTGATGGAAAAGAGTCTTTCAAGTGGCACAAATGAAAATTCAACATAATATATAAAAGGTCACTTACTTCACATTACTACATATTATAAAATGCTGCTTCTGGTACTCTTATTGCTCAGTGTGCATTGCACATAGAAAAATACAGATGTGTTCATGCCCACACACAGAAATACAAGCACACACACACAGAGTGCAATCTGTATTTTATGTAAAGTATAAGAAAAAAGATTTCAGAGGCTCATTAGGTCATTCTTTTGAAAGTACTTAAAATATAACAGAATTATGATAAGGTGACAAACATATAGAGAGACAGCATGATGAAATGTATAGGGTGTTAGCTTTGGAAACAAGAATATCCAAATTCAATATCTGCTCAACTGAGTCAGCCACTCTCCTTAAATGTAGCATCTGTGAAGCCTTGACAAAGCAGAGAATCCATTCTTAGTACCCCTATTCAACTCTCTAAAAATTTAAAGGCATGATTCTTATTTGTCATCATTAGAGGGAGTTTCCATACTGGGAGTTCCCGAGTAGTGAAATTATTGATCAAAACTAATAAAAGAAAGCAGGAGGAAACAACAACAACAATAATGACAACTCGTATTTATGTAGAGTACACTGTGCCAGAAATAATGACTATTATTTCATTTTATCCTCACAATGACCCAGGAAAAGAGATATTTTATTAGTATCTCCATTTTATGGATCAGGACACTGGGACTGATGGTGGTTAAGTGATTTGCCTAGGAACACACAACTTGTAAATAAGTTTATGCAACCAGATTTGAACTCAGTTCTTCATGACTTCAGGTCTGGTATTATACACATTGAATGATATAGTGGCACCTAAAATGCATTTTTAATGTAAAAGTTCTTTTCCAAGAGATTATTGTCAATACCTAGGAGTTCTTTTTTTCTTTAAATAGTATCTAATTTCCTCCCAATTACATATCAAGAAAAATTTTAGTAATCATTTTCACAGGGTTTTGAGTTCCAAATTTTTCTCCCTCCCTCCCCTCCCCTCTTCTGAAAACGGCAGGCAATTTGATTTAATTTATACATATGCTACTATGTAAAACATATTTTTGTATTCATCACAGTAGCAGAAGAAACAAATCAAAAGAAAAAAATGAGAAAGAATAAAGTAAGTGAAAAAATATACTGCAGCCTGCGTTTAGAATCCAACATTACTTTATCTGAATGTGGATAGCATTTTCCTTCATGAGTCCTTTGCACCTGTCTTATATCATTGTGTGGCTGAGGAAAGCTGAGTTGTTTATAGGTGATCATCACACAATGCTGCTGATACTATGTACAGTGTGTTCCTGGTTCTGTTCATTTCACTTTGAATGAATTTGTACAAGTCTTTCCAGGATTTTTTTTTATGAAATGTGCCTGTTTATCATTTCTCATTGCATAATAGTATTCCATTACATTCATATACCACAGCTTATTCAGCCATTCCCAAATTGATGGGCAACCCCTACATTTCCACTTTTTTGGTGAATTGGGCTGCTGTAAATATTTTTGCACATGTAGGTCCTTTCCCCTTTTCATGATCTTTTTGGGATGCAGACCTAGGAGTTGCATTCCTAGATCAAAGGGTATGCAGATTTTGGTTCCCATTTGGGTATGGTTCCAAATTGCTCTCCAGAATGGTTGAATCATTTCTTTACTCCACTGGTAGTGAATTAGTGTCTCAGTTTCCCTATCTCCTCTCCAACATTTATCATTTTCTCTTTTTTTGTCACATTACCCAATTAGTGTTGTGTGATGTGGTATTTCAGAGTTGTTTTAATTTGCATTTCTCTAGTTAAAAGTGATTTAGAGTAGTTCTTTATTTACCTATAAATATCTTTGCTTTCTTCATTTGAAAACTAACTGTTCAGATTCTTTGACCATTTATCAATTGGGTAGTGGCTTGTATTCTCAAAAATTTGACACAGTTCTCTATTATATTTGAGAAATGAGGCTATTATCAGAGACACTTGCCTCCTTTCCTTCTAATGTTGGTTGCATTAGTTTTGTTTGTGCAAAAAACATTTTCAGTTTAATATGATCAAAATTATCTTTTCTACATTTCGTAATTTTAAAGCCAAGCACAAGCAGCTTACCAGAAAAATCCTGCTGTGAACAACTTTTAAGGTTCTGATTACATAGTATAGTCAAGACTCTATTCACTAACAAATCAGAACACAACATTCACAGTAAATGAAGGTACAGCATTCACAATGTTGCAACTTATCGTAGATAATCAAAATACAGCATTCGCAGCAACTTATCTTAGAAAACGGCCACATATTTTTCACCAAAGTGGTCACAATTTTGAAACAAAGTATAATCATTTAGTCAATCAATCACTTAGTAACTCAGTCATTCAATCAACTCAATGATTTAATCATCCTTAAGGAGACTTGCCTCCTTAAAGGTCACAAAATACAATAGTCAAAGTCTTGCACTCATGGGACACACTAAGTTACAATATCAGTCACTACTCAGCACTCTGTTAACGGGTAGTGTAAAATACACAGGCCATTCACCCCTCAGTCAAAAATAAATTACAATCTTTTCAGTCAGTACACAGTATCCAAGTAAAGTCATCTTTCAGCTTGATTTAGGGTTGTCTCTCAGATTCCTTGTATCCCCTTCCATGGTCCCAGATCCTACCTGGATTCACCAAACTGTTACCTGTGTTTAAAGGCAGATAACTCCCAGTTTCTTGTCCAGTTCTCCCTGCTGTTCCTGTTCCAGGCTGATGCTCACAATGTCCAGTCCACCTTAAATCCTTCACAGTCTATTCCCAGGAAGTCAAGGCTTAACAAAGCCACCAACAGGTTCATGCAAAGAACCAGTATCACAGTCATGATTCCTCAGTCTTCCACAGTACCCAGGAGAAGCTGGTAGCTCCCCAGGAGAAGCTCCAGCTGGTTTCCAGGATCAAAATCACTTCATCTGCTTGCCAAAATCAAAATCATTCTCTCCAGCCTTGGCCTTTCCTCTTCAGCCTCCTTGGCAGCAGTTGCTTCTGCATTTATGAAGCTTATCCCAAGGAGTTCTGACTCTCCCTCTCTGAGGCTTTTCCTCATATAGAGTATTGTTTCTCCCTTTTCAGCCCCTTCCAGTCAGCAACAGGAGTTCATATCTTCTGTTTCTTTACCAGAGACTTAATTTGAACTAGGTACTAAGTACCTCTTAGCTTTCCATTAAAAAAGGATATTTAAATTTCATTACCATTACCATAGTATTGTCTTATGTTTTTATGGGTCATGGATTCTTACTTTCCCCATAGATTTGACGGGTAGACTATTCTATGCTCTTCTAATTCGATTAGTTTATTTTGTATGGCACCTTTTAGCAAGATGTAGTTTCCTTCTTTTTCTCTTTTAATTAGGTCTGTCTTTGCTTTTACTTTGTCTAAGATCAGGATTGCTAAGCCTCTTATTTATTTATTTGTTTATTTTTTACTTCAGCTGAAAAATAATAGATTCTGTTCCAGTCCCTTAACTTTGTGTATGTCCCTGTTTCAAATGTTTTTCTTGTAAGCAACTCATTGTAGGATTCTGGTTTTTGATTCACTCTGCTATCTCCTTCCATTTTATGAGAGAGTTCATCCCATTCACATTCACAGTTATGATTACTAACTGCATTTCCCTCCATCCTATTCTTCCTCCTACTAATTCTCTCTCCTTTCACCCTTCCCCTTCTCACAAATGTTCTACTTCTGCCTACCAGCTTCCCTATTCTGCCCTCCCTTGTGACAGTCCTTTATTTAATCTCCTCCCCATCCTACTTCCCTTTTGTGTAATATATATTTCTATTTCAACTGATTGTGTTTATTATTCCCCCTTTGAGCCAATACTGATGAGAGTAAGGTTCAAGCAATGCCCATCATCTCCCTTATCATCTTCTCCTCCACTGTAATAGGTCTTTCACACTGCTTCATGTGAGGTAATTTATCCCATTTTACCCCTTTATTTATTCTACACCCATTTTACTCCTCTTTCTCATCACTTAATTTTTTTATGTCATTTCCTCAAATCACCTTATATTTTTATCCTTTGTCCATGTATATTTTTTCTATTTTTACTATTGGTGTTTATACTTTTTAGCACATCCCATGCAGGGATGTAAACAGTTTAGCTCTACTGAAGCCCTTATGATTTTTTCCAGTTTAAACCTATTTATGATTCTTTTTTGTCTTGATATTGAGGATTACATTTTTTGTTTAATTTAAGTCTCCTTATTAAGGCATCACATCCTTCTACTAAATTGAATGAACATTCCCCCTCAACCCCCCTTGATGTATTATGCTTAGTTTTGCCAGGTCAATAATTTTTGGTTGTAGTCTCAGTTTCTTTGCCCTCCAGAACATCAAATTCCATAGCCTCTGATTCCTTAATGTTACTGCTGCCAGGTCACATGTGATCCTGACTATGACTTTCTGATATTTGAATTGTTTCTTTCTGGTCACCTGTAGCATTATTTTCCTTGATCTGATAGTTATAAAATTTGGTTATAATGTACCTTGGGGTTTTTATTTTATAATATCTTCCTTCAGATGATCAGTGGATTCTTTCAGTCTCTATTTTGCCCTCTGATTCTAGGATATCTGGGCTATTTTCTAGATAAATTCTAGACAGATACTGGTCAGTTGCTCCTTTTGGTTATGGCTTTCAGGTTGTCCAGTAACTCTGATATTGTTTCTCCTAGTTCTATTTTCCATGTCAGTTGTTTTCCAATGAGGCATTTTGTATTTTATTCCATTCTTTCATTTTTTAAAAATTTGATTGATTCATGATATGTCATAGAGTCATTAACTTCTATTTGCCCAATTTTGACTTTTTAATGTTGCTTTCCCCAATTAGCTTTTGTGCCCCCCCCACCCTGATCAATTTGATCTCTTTAAGGATTTGTTTTCTTCACTGGATTTTTGTATCTCCTTTTCCATTTGTCCAGTTCTACTTCTGAACAGTTTTCCAAGCTGGCAAGTCTTTTATCACCATTTTCTTCCATCACTCACTTCTTTTCCCAATTTTTCTTCTACCTCTTATATAATTTCTAAGCTCCTTTTTTATGGAATCTTTTCTTGAACTTCTTCTAGGCTTGAGCCCACTTCCCATATTTCTTTGGGGTTTTGCCTATGGGTTTTTTGATATTCTGTATTATAACATTTTGTAACATCTTCTGAATTTGTGTCTTGGTCTTCTGTGTCATCATAACTTTCTATGGGTCAGATTCTATTTTTTTATTTTTTGCTCATCTTTTTTGACCTTCTTCCTTTCTTTCAAATATAACCTCTACTCCTAGGGTAGAGGGGGTTTTGTCTCAGGCTTCTTGTATCAATGACTATAGGCCCTGGTTGTTTACCTGTAATGTGCTGATGTTGCCCTGAGGTCCATGGGGGACCTTCATGTCCAGTGCTATGTTAAAGGGGTGGAAATGGGGAGTGGGTGGCATTGCTGAAGGATGTAGAAATCTTCCAGCCTACCTGGTGCTGAGCTAGAGTCCTCATGGTGGTGTCTATCATGTGCTGAGGCCAGGGGTTATTTTTCTGTGTTTCTTTGGGGCTCTACTGAAACACATGGAAATCTACCTGCTGGAGGACACCTGCCTGCCCAGAGCTACACTGAATCATGTGGTGTTTCTCAGAACTGGAGTCTACCAGTTCTTGTGGCTATATTAAGGTATGTGTGTGTTGGGGGGATAACAGGGAAGAGGGATGTTGACATTTGCTTGCTGTGTCACACTGGGGCTCAGGATCTCCAGCTGATTTCCTTGCTGGAACTGTTCTTGTGGTAGAAGATGATCTCCTTTAAGGTGAGTGAGATACACTGTTTGTGCGAATCCTCCAAGTCTCCTGAGCTGAAAGACCTCCCCTCCTCATCTTTCCACTGGATCTGCTGCTACAGATCTGGTTTTCTGTCTAGTATGCCACCTAGCTGTCGTCAGCTAATTTCTTTCTTTTTCTTTTCTTTTTTTCTTTTTAGAGGGCAATTGAGGTTAAGTGACATGCCCAAAGTCACACAGCTAGTAATTGTGTCAAGTGTCTGAGGCCATATTTGAACTCAGGTCCTCCTGACTCCAGGGCCAGTGCTCTATTCACTGTTCCACCTAGCTGCCACCATCAGCTAATTTCTCTATGGTGACAAGTATTCAGAGGACTGAGTATCCTCTAATTGTCAAGTGAAATTGGAGGAATGTAACAAGCATATTGAGTAGTCCTCTTTAGGTGAAGTCAGGAGAAGACAGGAAGAAGGATAGGCAGGAATTGGTTGCCTTCTGCATCTCTAAAGGAAACAACCAAATTGACAAGATCACAGACAGATCACAGAAGTAAGTACTGGCATGTCAAAAGCTACTATTGTACACTTTATCTCTGTTGCCACTAAATGCCCAAATATTCTGAGAAGCCTCCTTCTCCTAGTCTCTTCTAAACAGATATATCTTTTTAGATAGTCATCTGCACAGAAAAGTAGCACCTTGACATCTGGACATGCAGAGATAATAGAATCTGACAGTCTGAAAATGATGTCCTTGAGGAATATATAGGCCAAGAATGCAGTCATACAGAAATTTGATTGGGACAAACAACACACCTAATTAAATCCAAATGGATATCTAACCAAAACAGAAAATGCTATATCATTAAAAAATTAGAGGTTAATGAAAGATGATACCATTTGCAACTCTAGCTAAGGAAGGAATTCTTAACTAAACAGGGGATAGAACTTATCACTAAACATAAAATACACAGTTCTGATCCACTAAATGGAAATATTTTTGAAAATAAAATTTAAAAAGACAGATTGGGAAAAGGTAGTTAATTAGGGAAAAATCATAATAACAAATATTGCTAGTATAAGTCTAATACCCTAAATATATAAGTAATTGATAGAAATATACTAGAACAAGAACTATTCCTCAACAATCCAGGAATCAAATTACCTGAATAAACTGTTTTAAAAAGAAGAAATGCAAGTTATGTACAATCATATTAAAAGATGTTTCCAAATGATTAATAAGAGAAATGCAAATTAAAATAACCCTGAAATTTCACCTTACATTCATAAGATGGAAAAAAAAACAAAAATGACAAATAGTGAAAGGCCTTAGGAAAGACAAACATATTAATGTACAGTTTTGCAGAGATGTGTATCAGTAAAATGACACTGCAAATCTATTTGGAGTTATACTGAAAATAACTGAAATGTGTATAACCTCTGATAAAATCATAACATCAGTATTAGACTCATACTTAAGGGGATATCAAAAGTAGAGGAAAATATCTCATACATGCAAAAAATTTTATGGCTCCAATTTTTGTGGTAGTCAATAATTGGAGGGAAAATGGGCACTTACCAATGAGAGAATGGCTGAACAAATTGTAATATTTGCAAAAAATGGATACTATTGTGTCCCAAGAAACTATGAAAATAAGAATTAAGAAAAAAGAAGGTTCAGTCATGTCCAGCTCTGTGACTCCATGGATTTTATCATTGTGGTTTTCTTGGCAATGATTCTGGACTTGTTTGCTATTTCCTTTTCTAGTTTGTCCTCCTTCTGCAGATGAAGTACTGGGGCAAACAGGGGTTAAGTGACTCACCTAGGGTCATACAGCTAGTGAGTGTTTGAGGGCTAATTTACGTTCTTGTCTTCCTGACTTGAGGCCTGGTCCCCTATCTACTGCACCATCTAGCTGCCCCAAGTGATACTTAAAAGTACTAAAATGAAATAGAAAGTGAAATACATGGTACAAAGAGAAAAAAAATACATGAATACCACAACAATGTATAGGAGAATATTATTGTAAGATTTCTGAACTGACAAATTTTCACATAAAAGCTAATTTGTTGATTTTCTGCTTATGTTTTAAGGGAAGAAGTCTATTTGGAAGGAATAAATGATGAAAAGTGAAACTGATATAAAAATAAAAGAATAAAGAAAATTAAATGATTAAGTAATGACTTTTCAAGTATCCCAGCTCTGAATATGGTTATACCATCTTTCTTTTTTCTGAATTTTAATTTATTTTCTTAATTACATCATTCATTTCCACAAGGTTTTGAGTTACAGATTTTCTCCCCTTCTTTCCCCCACCCCAAGCCCAAAACAGTGATCCCACCACAAAGGCTCTCCCACAATCTGCTCTCTTCTATGTCCTCCTCCAATGACCCTCTAACTTTCTTGTAAGGCAGGGAGGGTCTCCCGACCCCAGTTGCTGCATATATCATTTCCCAGTTGCATGTAGTTAATAATAGTAACTATATATATATGCATATATATTTGTTTGTTTGGTTTTTTTAACATTTGATGGTATAGCATTAAATTCTAGATTCTTGTTATTCCTCCCTTATCACCAACTCCCACTGGAAGGAGCATCAATTCAATACAGCCTGTACATGTGTAATTATGCAGGACGTCTCCATGGTGGACATATTGTGAGAGGCTGATTGTATGTCCCTTCTTCCTATCCCGCATGCCCCCTTGTTTTGTTCTCTTCCCTTTTACTGTCCCTTTACTGAAGTGTTTGCTTCCAGTATCCCTCCCCCCAACCCCGTCTTTCCCTCCATCATCACCCCTCACATCCCCATCCCCCCTGCTTTCCTGTGTGGCAAGATACCCAGTTTAGAGTTTATGTCATTCCTTCC
>JAQQSW010015861.1:0-11797 GCA_028646575.1 Pseudocheirus occidentalis | reverse complement strand
AGAGAGAGAGAGAGAGAAAGGGAGAGAGAGAGAGAAGGAGACAGAGGAGAGAGAGGAGAGAGACAGAGAGAGAGAGGGAGAGAGAGAGAAACTGATTTCACAGAGAAATTCCCTAAAGTCTATTTGGAGATAGAGAGATAATAGAGATTGCTAGCTTCTCTACAATGTTGCCTTTTTCCAGTCTTTCTCCCTTTATTGGACCTGAAGAGAAGTTGGAATCATGCATTTTCTCTCTCAGTGCTTCTCACCAATTCTGCTCACCTCTCACACAGGCCTTCCTCCAGTAATCGATCTCTACCAATAAGGAGAGAGTCCCACGCAATTGGTTTCAGTTCTATGATTCTATTAGTGCTGGAACCCTCAACTTTAGACAAATGGATTGGAAACAGAAAAAAAGCATGTAAGTTTAAATGATTATTTAATGACATCATATTGTCCATATGAAATTATTATTTTTGCCTCTTCAAACTTTTTTCTTTTTATTGTTGGCTATCTTCACAATTTATATTTTCATATATTTTTCAAACTCTAAAGTTTTCGAAACAAATTTAAAATTTTCTTGCTATATATCAGTATTTATATGAGAAATGATGAATTTACTGAATATTTTTGTAAAAGCTAGTTATTTATCAAACATAGCTGAGTTGGGGGGGCAGTTTTGTGTTCAGCATATTGGCCCACTTGCCCAGCCAAATACTCATTATTCTCCATGAAGTGAATGAATTTGATCCTGGGTTTCTTCCAGTGGAGCAAAACCTCTGGTAAATCCTTTGTTGTTGATGTTGTTGTTGTTAAAGTTATTTTTCAGTTACATCCAAGTCTATGTGACTCCATTTGGGGTTTTCTTGGCAAAGATACTAAAGTGGTTTAACATTCCCTTCTCTGGCTCATTTTTACAGATGAGGAAACTGAGGCAGAGTTAACTGACTTTCAAAGGGTCACACAGCTGATGTCTGAGGCCAGACTTGAACTCAGAAAGATGGGTCTTCCTGACTCCAGGCCTGGCGCTCTGTGCCCTATGGCACCGCCCAGTTGCTGAGGTTTTCAGTATGTGTCTACTATTAGGACCAGCCTGGCTAAGTTCATTACCAGAGGTCTGGTAGCAGAGATGGATTATTATTATAATTATCAATTACATTATCATTATTATTATTATCATTATCACCACTAATAATAATAGCTAATATTTATATGATACGTTAATATTTGCAAATGTGTTATCTCAAATTTTCCCACATGCTATGTCATTTGATCCTCACAACAACCCTGGGAGGTAGGTGCTTTTATTATCTCCACTTCCTCCATTCATTTATTCATTCATTCATTTATTCATTCATTCACTCACTCATTCATTCATTCATTTATTTGTTTGCTTTTTAGAGGGGAAGGCTGGGCAATTGGGGTTAAGTGACTTGCCCAAGGTCACACAGCTAACAAGTGTTAAGTGTCTGAGGCTGGATTTGAACTCAGGTCCTTCTAATTCCAGGGCTCTATTCACTGTGCCACCTAGCCACCCTTTTTCTCCATTTTGTAGATGAAGAAACCGAAGCTAAGTGAGATAAAGGGACTTGTTCAGGGTCATACAATTTTTCAGATGCAACAATTCAAACTACCTTCCCAGTCACAAAAGGCTTGCCAACTCTGCCAGCAGAGGGAATGCCCACATGAACCAAATGTGATCTCTGACATAGTAAAGCATAACCTTTTCACCAAGAAGGAGCCTTTAAAATGTTCTCTCATCTAAGGTAACAATTGCAATTAGGTAACTAAAGGTTCATCTTTTTATTTTATTTTATTTGCTTTTTGGAGGGCAATTGGGGTTAAATGACTTGCCCACGGTCACATGGCTAGTTTCTGTGTTAAGTGTCTGAGGCTGGATTTGAACTCAGGTCCTCCTAACTCCAGGGCCAGTGCTCTATTCACTGTGCCACCTATCTGCCCCAACAGTTCATCTTTTGGATGGAAAATTTCAAGACTTCAAAATTCCAGCTGCCTAGCAAAGTAAGGGGCTAAGTGAACTTTTATATCTATAATTATGTGTCTGACCAAAGACATTAGTCACTGCTGATGCTCCTCCTTAAGGAAGCACTCGCAATTCCATTTTGTACTTTTTTTGATTTGGGGCTAGAAAAGGGCAGGTATGAATGCTGCTTCAGGTTTTCAGCAATTTTGAAGGATTCTATACAGATCATACTAGAAACTAAGCCTGTCTCTTTTTTGGAACTTAGCTTGTCATATGATTCAGGAATGTCTGATGAGGAGGAAGCCTTATTTCTTTCAGAGAAAGGATTGCATTCTATAGCATCTGTGACCTCCCAAATTATTTGATTGCATGTTGGAAAGATGAAAAAATTTTGAGCTAGAAGGGACCTTATAGATCATGTATTCATTCAACCCTTCCCTTTTACACATAAGGAAACTGAGGCACAGACAAATAAGAAACTTGTCTAAAGTCACGCTGGAAAGTGGTGGCAGTACTGGGACTTGAACATAGCTCCTCTGATTCCTAATCCAGAACCTTTTCTACAGTCCCATGCTGTCCTCCAATAATAACTTTTAAAAGCAAGCAAAAAAGCAAAACCAAAAACTAAGCAATCATTTTTTTCTAGTAGAATCGCAGATGAAATGTAGGGAAGTGACAGAGATATAAAAGGTCCAAGAAAACCAAACAGCAAATTTCATTCACATTTGGGATGAATTTTATTATCTTGTCCATGTCTTCTAAATTGCATCTTCTTCTTTAAAATATTTGGCTATATAAATTTTAAATGTTACAATAGAGTTTGTACTTTGTAGTATCTGTTGGCTGCATGGTTCGTTAAACTTCAGACTAACTGAAAATTAAGCATTAACTACAGTATTAGTGAGAAAAACATAAATTAGGAACCTTCAAAATGAATCTTCCAAATTTTTGCAAATGTCCGTATGGGAACTGAGAGATCATTTTTTGCTTTGTTTATTGTACTATCTACAAATCCCTCTGTATCCTTAGTTTCCATAGTGCTTCAGGCCATCGGAGCATGAAACACCATCACAAACTTACATTAACTTTCTGTAACAGTTGTCCAAGTCTAATTTGCTCATATTCAACCTCTTCATGCTGAACCCACTAAAGTGTTCCCTTGGCCTTGCACAGTTCCGTAGAGAAGGCTAAGAGACATGTTTTGGGCCCAGATTTCAGCTCTTGTGTTTGGCGTTGGTGGAGTTGGAGCTCTCATTGCTGCCACTGTATCCAATGAGTGGAAAGTAACTACTAGAGCATCATCGGTTATCACTGCCACTTGGATTTTCCAGGGTCTTTGGATGAACTGTGGAGGTAACGCATTGGGTTCTTTCCATTGCAGACCGCATCTTACTCTCTTCAGAGTACCAGGTAATTACAGTGTCTTTGTTTGGACAGGTAGTAACTTCTCTCCCCTTCCCTTCTTATTCTCTATTATCTCCCCTTCTTTATCCCCACACTTTGATTCAACACTTGCTCTGCGTATGCAAGCTCTGGAAGACTGAGTGTTTAATTAGGGTTCCAAGGTTGGGGCTAGAAGGGGTGTGGCATGGTTGTATTGGTTACACTACAAAGACTGGCCTTATTAGGAACACAAGAACTTAGAAATGACTTACTGATCTTCTAGATATCCCTAGTGGTTTTACTGTATAATAAACTCAAAGATGGAAAAATATAAGGCTTATAATGATAATCTATTGCCATCTGGAAGGGAGTAATCTTTTTTTAAAGCAAGTGTTTACTTGCCCTCAGGTGTAAAAGCTTTCTGATGTAGAAATCTAGATGTGATGATGGAATAGAATTCCAAGAAGTGCTTGAAGGTTACCCTTTCTTGAGACTAGTACAGATTAATAGAAGCCTTAGATGACCTCCTCCTAAAGACACTTCTGGAAAAGGGAAGGGATTAGGTAAACTGAACATGTTTTTTCCATCTCTTATTTGTTATTCAGCAAGGGATTAAGAGACCAACAAAAGAGATTTTTAAAAAGAGGCAGCTCATTTAAAAATATTCATTATATAATATATAGGTATGGATATTCATAATATCACAATGGAAGGGTACTGAATCTGGAGGGGCTAGATTCAGATCCTGCTTCTGTCACTACCTTTGTAATCTTGGTCAAGTCACGTAACTTTTCAGGGCTTTGGTATTTTTTTTACCTGTTAAATGAGGGGGTTGGAATAGTCAGTGGTTCTCAACCTGTGGGTTGCAACCCCTTTGGGGGGGTCAAATGACCCTTTCACAGGAGTCACAGGGGTTGCCTAAGACCATTGGAAAACACATATTTCTCCTCTATCCCTCTCCAGGTGAGTCCGTCCACGTACGAGTATTAAAGGGTTGTGGCATTAGGAAGGTTGAGAACCACTGGAAGAGATAATCTTAAATATCTTTTTTTGGCTACTCAGTTATAAAGAAAAAATATGTTGCACACTTACAAATGAACTAAAGCCGATGGATATATATGGAAAGAGAGAAAATATTAAAGAGATGTTCAACACAAAAAATACCTTATAATGCTGCCTTTTAGGAGACTGTTGCTTTTAAGTCATTGTAAAAATGCTTTAATATCACTCTGCTTTTTTGCATATTGTGATATTACTAGCTTAAAATAAATAGAAAATGTATTACATAAAGAACTGTACTTCAAGGGTCTGGTAATGTAACCCAAATGGGATGTTTTACAGAAACAGCTTAAAAAAAAGAATTTAAATATTTAAATGATAAGAATGTACCTTGGCCTTAGGAAAGAGACAAATAACATTTTAACTCAGAAGTTACTAAAGCATAATATTTAATGGGACTTCATGTCAAGTATGTGTGTCATTAGTCTACAATCAGTGCAAAGGGATAAAGAAAGCATATTTAGCTTAATCCAGGAGATTTTAATGACAATCACACTAAATTTTCAAGCTTGGATGCCCATGTTAGGCCCTCAAATGCCAGGTACATGCCAAAATGTCCATTCAAGTGAAAAAATGAGTCTATATCAGTGTCAAACTGATGAATTTTTACTTGGAAATTAGTATATGAAATGAATTACGTAAGACCTATTTTAATAGATTCTATTTCTGTTCATCTCTGTGACTTCTTCCCACAAAAGCTGTTTTCTCCTAAGAATGAGAAGTTTAGAAAAGCAAATTAAGTCAAGGAGCTGTCACCTCCCTGTATGCTTCCTATGGTTTCTCTTCTTTTTTGCTCTGATGATCACCGGATCCTTCCTAGTATTTTTCAAACAGATGGGAGAAGTAGCAAAAAAGTAGGTTTCTTGGTGCTTTGGAAACTAAATGTTATCAAAGTGTGTACTATTGTTGATTTTTTATTAGTAGCGGCTATGAAATGTCTTGTTTTTATTCTATCTATGACCTTTGCCAGGAGCTAACAATCAATGTCAAAGAACCAGTTTTTGACCCAGCTTTCCAAACAAAGGAGGTTACTTAGAATGGGACCATATGACTTTGCTCAAATGTGAGCCAGTAAATAGTTAAATGGAATTTATACTTGCAATTGCATATTCAGACAGACAGACAAAAACACACACACACACACTTTGAGAAACATTGTTAGATATTATATAGCTTTATACATGATCCAGATATTTATTTATTTATTCGTTTGTTTGTTTATTTACTTACCTTTTTACTTATTTACTTATTCATTCATTCACTCAACCACTGATCAGTCCAGACCTATAGTTTTCATCAGTGAAGCAAATTCCCAGTATGGAAACTTCTTCCACTGATGCAGATTCGTTTGCAAATTAAGAGAATTGCCTACAGTACTGGTGGTGAGTGACTTCGCCAAGGTCACACTGCTAATGTATCAGGCCTGCACCCACAACTTCTTAACTTCAAGGTCAGTCCTTTCTCTACTTGCCATGCTGCCTCCAAACATTCTCCATTCAGAGTAATAATTTTTTCCCTTTATTTCACTTATTTTTATTAACTGCTGAGGCCATTTCTTTTCAATTCTACTGTATCCTTACATAGTGCCTAGTAGTGTTCTAGGCATAGCAAGCAATTCAGATGTCTACTAACAGGCAGCAAGGTAAATATAAGAAAAAACTGTTCTTAAGTTGGTATAAAATTTGTATTTGATATATTCAGAATCAAATTCGTTTATAAAAGTTCTATGCAGGGTTTGCTGAATATATCTATTTGAAAGAAACAAAAAAACCAGGAACAATGATTCATCTTTCCAACGGATATGGGAACTCACAGATCTTGGATTTCCTTATAAAGATGGAGCAAGTACAAAAGGTACTAAATGGCTCTTCCTTTATTCTTAAGTGAAACTGTAACAATGACGTAGTTGACAATGTAGTATTGCTATCCATTTCCCTTATAACAAAATGTAACTGGGGAAAGCAAACAACTACAAATAAGGAAATTAATATGGGTTTTAATTTTAGTTTTTATGTACTTTTTTGAACTAGACAGTCCCTTAGAAATTATAGAAGATGAGTTATTTGTATGATTTGTGAAAAAACTGAAGCCCAAAGAAGTCCATTCAAGAAAAATTACCTAAAAATCTTAGAAACAGGAAATCTGTAAATCAACACAATCCATAGGACATCAGCAGAGAGAAATTCCAGGCAATTCACTCAAAAACATAATTTTAGTTATTATGTACTTTTAAACTATTTCATTGATATCAGACAAACTTTCTGAGATCAAAGCAGTTTTTCAAGACAAAAACCTTCTTAGTTGTCCATTTTTCATTACCTGACTATATATTTACTAGAACCAGAAAACTTTAAAATTGAAAGTCTGGAGATCATGTAGCTCAGCCTCTTATTTTACCTGCTAAGACACCAAGGACGGGAAAGTTTAGAGAACTCACCCAAGATCATTCATTGAGTTTGTAGTAGAATTGGAACTAGAAATCAGGCTTTTAGATTCCCAGCCCAGTGCTTTTTCTTCTATGTAAACAGCGTGGTATTTGGTAGTTACTATGTAATAATCTTAGACCGACTTGCAACTAATCTCTATAAATATCTGATCATTGTCCCAAACAATTTTTTAGTAACAGAAATTATATCATCTTCAAGAAATGCAATACTTCCTTTTTAGAACTAATTTTTTTTTATTGTGAAACTAACAAACACAAACATTTCAATATCCCAAGCACAGAAGTCCATAGTCTTAAACACTGGAAATCAGTAACTCTTTGCCCATATTGACAGTCTAACCTCCTTCAAATAAAGCAGGAATTATTTCTAGAAAAGATCACATGGTCACACCACCCACCTGCTACCAATTGTTTTCAGGTGCAATTTACTGTCCTTAGAAATACTAAAGCACACTGGTTTAGGTATCAGTGTATTCTTCTCCTATTCATAATTGTGAAAGTTATAACCTTCTACTTTCTTCTACTTGCTTTATGATATGACATAAAATAATTTGTCTATCTGGAGTATACTATTGTATATGGCATATAAGAATGTAAACCTAATTTCCACCAACCTATTCAGATTTATCAGCATCTCTTCCTTGTCAAATAAAAAAAGCCCCTGACCTACCCCAATTGCTGTGTTCTTGTTTTCATAGCATATTATGTTGTTGTATGAGTTTGCTTCTAAGTTTTGTTCATTTAGTGTATTCCACCCTTCGACTTTTCTATTTTTTTCCATTAATATCAGATAGTTTTGTTGTTGTTTTGCTTTTCGGAGGGGGGAGGGGGAAGGCAGGGTAATTGGGGTTAAGTGATTTGCCTAAGGTCACATGGCTAATAAGTGTTAAGTGTCTGAGGTTGGATTTGAACTCAGGTCCTCCTGACTCTAGGGCCAGTGTTCTATTCACTGTCTCACCTAGCCACCCCAATATGAGATAGTTTTGATAATAATGTTTTAGAGCAAATTTGAGAACTTATACTTCCACCTACTTTGCTGTTATTTTTTCCCATTATTTCCTTTGAAATTTCTAAATTGTTATTCCACAATTTGGATCATTATGATTTGTCTAATTCCATAAAAATATCTCTGGCAATTTGTTTGGCACTGTGCTATATCAGTATGTTAATTCTAGTGGTATTATCATTTTTAATTATACTGGTGTTGTAGTCGTGATCACTGAGTTATTCTTTTGTGATTATTTAGGAGTTCTTTTGTGCCTATAAACATTGTTTTAAGTCCCACGTGTATTTTGGCAGTTTAAATCCCAGATATTTTATTCACTTTCTTATCTTTTCCTATTGCCTTTTGTTAATAATTATTAAAGTGCTGATGATTCTCATGTGTTTATTTTGTATTCTTCTATGATAAAGTTGAGTTGTCTCATTTGGTTTATTCATTGATTCTCTAAGGGTCCCTAAATAAACTATCAGACTGTAAGATTCTCCCCAAACGGGAAAATTTGCTTCTTTTTGTCAAGTCTTCTTACCTTAACTTCTTTTTCTTGTCTTACTGATGAAGTTAGCATTTCAAGTATTATGTCCTTGATTCAACCCTAAACTTACTGGTCAAGTTTCCAAAGTTTCTCCATTGCAAATAATTCTTAGTGCTTGGTTTGAGATGAGAACTTTTGATTGAATTAAGGAAGTTTCTTCCATTCTTATTTTAAAGCATTTAAAACACAAATTATTGCTATATTTTGTTGAAGGTTTTTCTTTACCCATTGACATTGGTACATACATAAGCCTTTGGGTTTTATTGTTATTAATATGATAAATTGTGTTAATTATTTTCCTAATGTTGAATCCCTATTTTCTTTTTGTTATAAATCCAATTTGGTTATAAGGAATAGGTTTTGACATTTGCTGTAGTCTCTTTTGGAACTATTTAAAATATCTGTATCAACATTAATTAGTCATATATATGACTTTATCAGCTCTATTCTTCTCTGGTCTGGGAATCAGAAACATTTGTCTTACACAAATCATTTAAATACATGTGTTTCTTCACTGTTTTTGAGAATAATTTGTGTAGCATAGCAATTCTTTAAATGTGTGGTGGAATTTACTTATAAAGATATCTGCATTAAGTATGTTTTTCCTTTGGTAGATCACTCATGACTTCTTGGTTGTTTGCAAGATTTTTGTTTAATGTTGATACTTTGGAACTTGGAGATTATGTTTTTGAGTGAATTGAACATGGATTTTCTATCTGGTGGTGTCCTATGGATTGTGTTGTTTACAGATTTCCTGTTTCTAAGATTTTTAGGTAATTTTTCATGAGTGGACCTCTGTGGGCTTCAGTTTTTTCTCAAGTCATACAAATGACTTTTCTATAATTTCTAAGGGACCATCTAGCTAAAAAAAAGTCTATATTTGCCATAGCCCCAAATTTCAATTGAACAGATTATTGTACCACCATTTTCCATATGATAGTATATAGTTTATGTGTGTGTATACACACACACACAAAATATATATATATACACAGCAACACAAATATATATTCTTAAGAAAGAATTGGGGCATTATTGGGGCATTTAAAATAATTTTGGCAGCAGAAATCTAAAAAAAGAAAACAAATAGCTTCCTTTTCTACTTTTCCATAGAAGAATGCCTGTCTTGTCTATCTTCTAAACATTAACATGGATTCCTGGTTATTTTGAATTAAGAATATGCGAACAACTTTGGGGATCTTAACTGGGACTTCGCATAGCCAGATGACCCAAGACAAGGGGCCAGGTTTTCAGTGGAATGAAACCGTTTGGCAACAAGGCAACATACTAATAATGGTCCTTTTCTAAAAGTTCAAACACTTGATTAAATTAGTGCTAAGCATATTTCCTCTCACACTCCAAAATTCAGTTCCCTCTTAGCATTCCTAAAGAACAAGATATGGTATACTTATTTCTATAAGGATTTTTCACTCCCAAACCATTCTTATAATCCAATTTTCCCCCAGAACAAAAAAATGTAAACAATCTCACAACATAGGCATGGATTTTTTGCCCATTGCAATGTATAATTTCATACATGACAAAACAACTACACAAATGAACTTCAAACAATATGAGTGACTGACACTAGAATGTAAGGGAAGATTCAATTCAATTCAATAAGCATGTAAGGCCCAGCTGTAAGGCCCAGATAGGTGCTAGAGATACACAGAAAAGAAAACCAATTCATCCCTTCAAGGAGCTTATCTTCTACTGGGAAGGATACAATATGTACTCAGATAAGAAATGCAAAATATATAGGAGTTAAGCCAAAATAATGTGGGTGGGAAGAGGGCTTTAAAAACTGGGGAAACCAGGAAAGACTTCACAATGATGAAAAACTTTATGATACCTTTAAAATGGTCATTCTTTCTGGTTGCATCAGTACTATAGGAGTAGTACCTGATGTAATCCTGTTCTTTATTCATCTGAGTGGCTGATTTGTCTCAATTTGTTTTAAGCTAGAACTTAATAAAAAACTCAGAAACCTCAAACTAACATAAAAGCCAACATTTTCCCCCCTTCTCTTCTCTGTGTGGGCATTAGTAACTCTCATTCCTGAAACAAACACAAACAACCTTATATTTGTCCATGTTCCAGACAACATGTGATATGCAGACCACATTTCTATCAGGCTGCTGACACAACCGGTGCTCCGCAGCAACATCTCGGTGAATCCATAGCTATATTTAGACAATGAAACGAGCCTCAGTAAATCAGGCTCTGTGCCAATGTCCTTAGGCTACTTATAGCCCTGAAATCTTCCCATGGCTTGATGTACTAGAATTCTGAAGAGTGATGGGCATCTGACAGACAAGGGTTCACACCTGAGACACAGGGACAAGCCACAGATTAGATGGTGCTCCCTGGCATGACAGCCCCTAAATTAACGAGGACAGAAGCCTCACTGACAACCAACCATAGTAGTTTCTACAGATATTCAATAAAGAGTCTCAAAAGAAACCTCACATCATATAACCATAGAAAAGTAAGGAGTCACAACACTGATTATAATTTAGGATAAGATTCAATCAGCAAATTTCATAATTCTCTCAGTATTTCAAGGGTCTGCATTAAAAAATGAAAAAGTTCATACCCGCAAGGGATTTGTTTGCATTCTTTCAAGAGTAATATATTATGTACATATATAAATATAAAATAATGTGAAGAAACAAAAAGCATGAACAACTGGGGGATTAGAAAAGGTTTCTAACAGAAGGTGGCGCTTAATTTGATCTTTGAGAGCAAACAAGGGATTTCAGAGAAATGAAGGATGCAGCAAACTGGCCAGTGAGCCGGGTCCTTACATGCATGTGTATGTGGAGTGTTCAGCTGATGCAATCCTATGAAGACATTCTATAACTGACTTCAATGCACTCTGTGGTCATTGGCTGTAGGGCTACACCTGGGTTGTGTTGAACACCCACTAACCAGCCAAAGGGAGTCTCTCGCTCTTGCTCTCCCTCCTTCCTACCTAGGATACTGTTCCACTGCTGATACAGCAGACAATGATGTGATGGAAGAGGCCTCAGGCCCACTCCATCCAAGGACCACACAGAGCACATAAATACAGGCCTCTGTCCTTTGCCCTTTCCTGGTTTTAGGTGTAGTATTGGTGGCAGCTAGGACACTGTGGGCTTCAAAAGGTTAGAATGGTGAGGCATCAGAAGTCTGGGAGCTGGAGTCTATACTGGCTTTTGCAGCCACCTCAGAAGGTGAGGAGCAAAGTCCAGAGAGACCTGTTTGACTCAACACAAATCAAAAGCAGCCAAGAGAGAGCTGTAACAGTTCTTCTTTGGATGTAAACTTGGTGGGGCGAATGCTATTTAGAAAGTGCTTAAGATTAATGAAAAGAAATGTTAAGGAAGGTGGCCTAGCCATACCAGATTTTAATCTCTATTATAAAGCAGC
>JAQQSW010015860.1:0-11798 GCA_028646575.1 Pseudocheirus occidentalis | reverse complement strand
GGAAACTGAACATTGTACTGAATAAAGATTTGTAATGGAATAAACAGAGTGTTCACTAATACTGTGTAATCCGAATCTTAAAAGCTCCTCACAGTAGCATTCTCTCAGAAATCTACTGCTGATTGGCTTTACAATGTGGGATATGAAAGGGAGAAAATTTAAACGCTGATAACTGAAAACAAAATCAGAGAAAAACTAAACAGAAGCATCTATGTTGTATTCTAGAAGCAATGGGGAGTCATTGAAGTCTATTGAGTAAAGGAGTTGGATAGCCAGACCTGTAAGAAGGTAAGTCACTTTGGTTGTTGTGTAGAGAAGAGACCAAAGAGGGAAGAGATTTCAGGCAGGGAGAAGAGTGAAGAGGGTGTTGGAATTATCGAGGTGAGGAATTATGAGAGCCTGAAACAAGGTGATGATAGTGATGATTAGAGAAGGGTTTAGATGCAAGAGATATTACCTGGGTAGGAAGGAAAGATTTAATCATCCTTGGATATTTTACATGAGTTAGACAGACTAGTCCAAAGACACACTAGTCCAAAGTCTACAACAGCTATTCGACTAAAAAACAATTGAATTTTCAAAATGTTATCTTCTTAAATAAAAATTTAAGGCATCATAGGTCCATTGAAACACAATAAACAACTGTTACATGTGCTTATGTCAAATGCCAACTCTTTTAAAAGATATTTAAATTTAACAGAACATTTTCCTACATATTTCCCTCAATTCATAAAGAAGAGACTATAAGAAACCAAGAAAAAAAACCTGCATATTTTGTTTTAAAAATAGGTCAAATACATTCATATTTATTCAAATCAAGAATTCTTTTTTTCTAAGAGGACTTGTGTACAATGAATAGGGCAGAGGATTTAGAATTCATTCATCCTGAGCATGACTAGTTGCATTAGAGAGTGACTTTACATACATCAAATGTTGAGTTAGAACTGAAAGAGATCTTCAGTCATCTAATTCAAACCCTTCATTTTACACAGGAAGTTGAAGCCCAGATAAGTTAATCAAGTTAACCAACTAAAGTACATCACTTAATCAAAGGACCAGGACTAGACTTTAGGTCTCCTAATTACCTGCCCAGTGCATTTTTTCCAACATCCATTTTCCTAATTTAATATAACACCTTCCTCCCTATATTATTCCTCCTTCCCCTTGGACCAATTGTCTTGCTGCTATGGGAAAAAAAATGGTTGACTATAAAATGGCCCATAACACAGACCAAAACCTTTTCACTCAGATAAATCTTATCAAGCTACAAGTATTTTATCATTAACATTACGAACTGATAAATTGCTTCCTGATGAAATCATGGATTCCTAATCAAAATACAAAGAACTTAGGCTCATAGCACAAATCCAACACAGATAATACTGGATTTATGTGATATTATCCATCTTCTAGTTAAATAAACAGTTACATTTTACCATTAAACCTTGTGATAATAAAGGCAAATGTACCCATAACCATGATAAAAGTTATGTTAATTTGCACTTGGTGTAATCAAAAGAGTACTGGACTTGAAGTCAAGAGAGATCTAGGTTTAAATCTCAATTCAAACACTTTAGCGATTGTGTTCTTATTGATGAGTCTCTTAACCTCTCTAAGTCTCAGTTTCCTTGTCTGTAGTATGGTAATAAAGTTATCTAACTTATAAGGTTTTTGTGAGGATCAAATATATGTATTTATGAACTTTCAAGTTCTATATATGTAGTATAAGTTAGCTATTATTTTGTCAGCATAATGTCTCCTCATGATAACGAGTCGATCCTGAATTCTCAATGGCTATATCAGCTTGTTCTGAAAAGGACTAAAAACCAAAAACAAAGCTACAGGGACTTTGAGTCACTGATGTGTGAAATGAAAGGAGTTCAGAGTCTGAATCTAAGGTCAGAAAAGGTCTTTATTCTTTCTCATGATAAAGGACTCTTCCCCCGCCACCCACATGGCAGCAGGGAGAGAACAACAGGTAGAAGCCATCCCATGGTTTTTATAGTCTAAACCCAACCCCCACAACTGGCCTTCACTCTCAATGGCAGGGGAGGCCAACTCATGACCTAAGCACAGGAATCTTCATGAGACAAAGGACCCAGAAACATGCGGGTGTCCAATGAAAGCAGTCTTAACCTTATTTGGTTTATCTTCTCCTGAGCTGGCTCTGGGGGAGAGTCTCCATTGCTGTAATCCCCAGATTGCTTGAAGGTCAGGTGACTTGAACCTAGGCCTAGTGAATACTGAAGCCATTCTAGATTTGATTTTTCAGAATGGGGAAACTTCACTATAAATTATCCCTCACACTAAGATACATTATATCTACAATCCAAAGACAAACAAGTATATTCTGACTCATCACCAGTTTTTTTGGACACCAGTCCTGTGTCCAGTAAGAAAACAAAGATGGTTATGATTGTGGTGTGTTTTTCACTGTGATGAACTACAAAACATATGCAAATATGAAATGGATTTCAGTTGAGTGTGACCCTTTGCTTTCAGTTTCCACAAAGACCAATCACCAAGTATTTATTAAGTACTTACTATGTGCCAGATGCTGTGTGAGTTGCTAGGGATACCAATACAAGGAATAAAATAATCTTGGTTGTTAAAGATTGCAAACTGGTGAGAAAAAAATAAAAATAGGGTTAGGAAGCTCACATTTTTTTAACATCTATGAACATTCATTTAACTATCTTCAACCTAAATGTAAACTCTTTGTTGACTAACCATCTAATGGACACCCTCCGAAAGCAATCATAACTGTATTTTTTTCTTACTCTGTCACTAGAAGGAGCAAAGAAGGTAAAGCTATGGAGGAGAGCTCATCAATTCTCCTTTAAGAAAAAATTAAAGGAATTGGCAGAGCTAGTTTCTTTATGCACCTGAAACTTCATTTCATCAGACATTTGGTCATCTCGTCTTTCTGTGTTCATGAAGCAAAAAGGTAATTGCAACTTATACAAAATTCATTGCATAGAATGTAGAAAAATCCTATGACGAACTTGACGAGACACTCCTCCAAAAAAGGGCAACTTTTACCCTGATCTTGAAAAACTGATGGATATGAAGGAAGACAGTGAGAAATACTGAAAACTATAGTTTAGGATTCAGAAATGAAAGCAGTCGAATATAACTGACTCAGAAGGTTTAAATGTATACATTGGGAATACTCTCTTTCTTTCCCCAAAAAGAGAGTCAGAAGGCAATACATATAATGGGTAAAGACTCAGTTCTTGAATTCTTTTAAAATTGATGATCTATTTCTAGACAGAGGCTATATAGTGACTTTCTATCAACAAGCCCTGATCATTTCCTTACTCTACTGGCTACATGATATATGAGAACTATACATGATAAAGAGAAAATTGGTTTTATACTTAATTAACTCCAGTAACTAGCTGGCTCCAGATAGTAAAAGGCCATTAAATTTCTTAGATGATCTGATATTGCTGCTCAAATTATTTCCCAAATAGATAGCAGTCATTTAACTTTAGCCCAAGTTCAGTCTGTGGTAAAGCCTTTAGGAGTTAACTGAGTTCATAATTCACTAATGAATGATCCATTTATAATATCCAACAGCAACTTGGAAGTGAAGAGGTAGAAGTATTAAGAGGAATAATGACTGGTTTGGGAGTCAGAAGATTGGGTTTCAATCCTGAATCTGATATATGCCATCCAGAGGGGATCTCAGTTTCCTCATCTCTAAAATAAGGGATTGGTACTAGATGATTGAGGCAGCTGGGTGGCTCAGCTGATAGAGTTCTGCATCTGGTAACAGGAAGACCTGAGTTCAAATTCTAACTCAGGGACTTACTAGTTGGGTGACCTTGGGAAAGTCACTTAACATTGGTTTCCTTAATCCACTGAAGAATGAAATGACAAACCACTTCAGTATCTTTGCCAAAACTTCATGGACAGTATTGGTTTCTTAGGGTCCACAGAGTGATGAAGAATCAGACATGGGGGTGGCTAGGTGGCACAGTGAATAGAGCACTGGCCCTGGAGTCAGCAGGACCTGAGTTCAAAGCCAGCCTCAGACACTTAACACTTACTAGCTGTGTGACCTTGGTCAAGTCACTTAATCCCAATTGTCCTGCCTTCCGCCCTCCAAAAAAAGAAAAAAAAAATTTAATTAAAAAAAGAAGAATCAGATATGAGTGACTGACTAAATGACAATGCTAGGTGATTACTAATCTCTTCCAGTACTAAATATAAATTCTAGTGCTCATATAATTCAGCATTTCACATAAAAGAAGCCACCAAACATTAATATGTATTTATATGTATAGTTATACAACATATATGTATTTATTTAACAGATTCCTATTTATATGTTCATATATAAATAAATATGTATGTTTCCCAGTGCGGTTTGTCAAAAAAGGCACTGCACTTGGAATAATGGTATGTAAGTGTTCATCTGTCATACCTTGTTATGTAGTATTTTGTAAGTCACCAGAATTTTTTGGACCTCAGTTAACCCATTTGTAAAATAGAAGTGTTGAAGCTGATATGATACCAAAAGTTCTCTTTCCTAAAATTATATTTTTCCTATTAAATAAAAACTGCTCACTAGTAAGTAGTGTCCAGATACACAAAAATAAAGGATGATTCAATTACATTGGATTCTGTGCTATGCATCCTTAAGATGTACATGTGAGTGTTGAATTGATGATCAGGGGGAAAAAATAAACCTGATGTTTTGGTGGTTAAGCATATTTGAAAATTACAAAATCCTCAGCCACCAAGATAAATGAAAAAAAATCAATTAGTTGAACTGAGGCATAACGAATGAAGCAAATATGAAAAGGGTTGAAATAAATGCTGAGGGATCAGGAGGAGGGATATCCATTTAATCATCACTGAGAGGCACTGTGGTATAGTAGAAGAGAATTGATCTTGTATACAGAAGACCTGGATTTGTCTACTAGTGCTAACGCTTACTAAATAAACAACCTTGAGTCCCTGTCTTTGAGCCTCAGTTTACTAATATGCATATGAGAATAAAAATATCAGTGATACCTACCTGATAGGTTTGTTAAAAATGTTTTATCTGATTTGAGTTATTACCATTCACATCACTGAAGTAATCTGAAAAAATGCATACACATATGTGTGTGTGTATATACATACAAATTTACATGTACATCTATATTTCACATAGATGTAACATAAGCTAGCATAAGTAAGAACACCACTTAAAAACAACAAAATTCAGATTAAGTGGCATAGCTCATATGGTTTCCAAATAATTTAGGAAAAAAAAATTCTCCATTAGAGAATAGGAAGTCTACAGGTACAGAACATGGCATATACCCTTAGCAGCACTTACTATATCAGAAGGATTTACTCAACTGTTTGCTTTGGTAGTTAGAAAGAAGAGCGGGTAGTTAATAAGATGTGATCATTGTATAGACAAAATCCATAATTAAACAGTTTTTAAAAAGAAAACAGTTGGCCACATTACAATAGATGCTATCTAAATTCAATATCTTAGGACACAGATGAATGCATTGACTAAATTTCTTTGCCATTGCTGTTCACTTGGACTAAAGGAAGAGTATGAGATTTGAAGTCACTGGCTCTGTAGTTATAGATAAGTCACTGAATGTCTCATGGTCTCTTTCTCCATTAGTAAAATGAGAGGGTTGGACAAGATCTTTAAGGTCCCTTCAAGCTCTGCTATTCAGAGATTCTGGTATTATTTTGGCCAGAAGTTTTACTTGGAACCTAACTTTTTTTAATGATGTAATCAAAATACAATCAGAAAAAAAAACCAGAACTAGCCCAGTGAAGGAGCATTAAGTCTCACTTGTTTCTACTGCTACTGGAATCAAGGATGCAACAATATGGGGTTTCAACCTATTCTTTTGTATTAAGCTCTCTTTCTCTATACAGCACTTAACCTTGCCCTTCTGGAGCCTACCTTTCCATAATGATAGGCAACATGGATGCAGATGCCATCTAGAAAACAGCATTTGGGGATGAGCCCTTATGATGCATTTTGGAAACAACAAGCAAAAGACAAACAAAAAAATCTCTGGGTATTTTTCAATTTCACAGGAGGGACACTTTATGAGATACCAGCTAACTGGCCCTATCATAATTTACAGGAATCAGAGAGGTTCTTTGTCAGCTGGCTTGAGTGCACTTTACCCTTTCAGAATGTTTTTAGTTGTAAATATTATTGCCTAAGCTCAATCTAACATAATAAGCATTTGTCTCTTCCCTCTCAGTTTTCTGCATCCCTCTGTTGTGATGTATTCTCCCCTTTTACAAAGATACCTGACTACTGTTATCTTTGCAAAACAAGGAAGGCATTCTTGTTTCTATCAAGATCATTTCTGCTAGAACTAGCACTATTTTCCCCTCAGAATAAAGCGTAAAATAAATAAAGACAGCAGAGGTGAACAAAATCACACATCTGGAAACAAGTGGATCCCGTATTTAGTTTCAATGGCTGTGTTCTGGAAAGAACTAGTTTCATGGTCAGTGGACCTGCCTGAATCACCTTGGGTAGCTCAAAGTGCTGCCTCCAGTAGCATCAATGGAGGTACTAAAACTATGCAAATTTTCTTGGAGTTATTCTATGACAAACCTACATAAAGTCAACCCCTACAAATGGATCCATTGTTTTAAAGTCTGGAAACAATAGGAACAAATGTTAATAGAACTTTGATACATTTAACAAGTCCAATTGTATATAAGGCCATTCAGCACAAGGGAAATTTATGGGAAATGAGGAGAAAGTACTTGATGTCTCATTTTCAAGAAAAAAAAACCTAAATATTACACCTTAAAATTAAATTACTTGATATTATTAAATACCTTGGAAATACAATCTACAGGACTGAAAAGTAATCTCTTCTGGATTGAGGTAAAAAAATACTTCTTTAGATGAGGACAGGCTTGGATACCTGGGAGTTTTCATTTCTACAGAATGATGTATTTTACCTTACTGTTAGCAGGAAATCAGTTTCAGATCTGAAGGAGAAAATGATTATATAAGTCTAAGGAATTTTATTCTCACCACTTAGAAGTCATTGTTTTGAGGAAGGTGCATTCTTTTGTGTATGATTCAGATTTGTGTTTCTCCCTTGAGAAACTTTTGAGTGGCAGCCTTTACTCAGTCTAGCAAGAGTTTGCTTAGATATCACAAAGATAGAAACATAATAGTACCCTAAGTGTGCTCTGAATGAGAAGTGAAGGAGAAATGAATTTTGTAGTCCAAGTGGCTATTACTGATAATGGAATAAATAGTTTAAGTAAAAGGAAACAAAGATCTCTAATAGTTGCATTGATTAGATAATAAAGTAGAAGGTGTACCATACATCAGCAGAGTAATTTCAAGTCAGACTGGACAAAGAATTTAATGTTTTATACTTAGTGAATGATCTAAACTCTGGGGACAGGACAAATCTATATCTTTTTTTATTCTGACTGGGAAGCATTACAACTCAGAGGATCATACAATCATAGGCATAGTACTAGAGGGGACGTTTGACAACATTCTAGTACAACCTCTTCATTTTAAAGGTAATTAAATCAAATCCCAATTAGATTAAGTGATTCCTGCCCACCCCCTTCCCTGGCAAGACTGCATGGGAGTTCTAGCAGAAGAGAACATGTTGTACTTGGAATCTGTCACACCCAGCTTCAAATCCAGGCTCTGGTGCTTACTTCTTGGAGGACCATGGACAGCACACATGACCTCTTAGCTTAGACAGCTTGGCAGTGGACATGGAGTCAGAAAAAGCCTAGTTTAGTTCAAACTTTGGATACTGTATAAACTCAGGCAAGTCAGTTAACCTATGTTTGCCCCAGAGTCCTGAACTGTAAAATAGGGATGATAATAGCATCTAACTCACAAGGTTGTTATGAAAATCAAATGAGATCATATTTATAAAGTGCTTAGTACATTGGCAGGGCAAAAGTGATATAGTATCAGCCAGGTAGTACACTGGACAGAGCAGTGCGGCTGGAGTGAGGAAGACCTGAGTCTAAAGCCACCTCGGATACTTACTAGCGTCTCTGGCAAGTCACTTAATCCTGTTTACCACAGGTTCCTCATTTGTAAAATGAGCTGGAGACAGAAATGACAAACTATCCCAGTATCATTGCCAAGAAAATCCCAAAATGGGGTGACAAAGAGTTGGACATACCCTAGTTGTTGTTGTTTAGCCATTTTTCAGCCATGTTAGACTCTTTATGACTTTATTTCAGTTTTGCTTGGAAAAGACACCGAAGGGATTTACCAATTCTTTCTGTAGCTCATTTTACATTAAAAGAAATAAACAGGGTTAAGTGACTTGTCCAGAGTCACACAGCTAGTAAATATCTGAAGTCAAATATGAGCTCAGAGGAGTCTTCCTGACTCCAGGCTCAGCACCCTGTCCAGTGTATGACCCACTTTCCAAGGCCATAGTAGGTCATTAGTAAATGTTAGCTTCTTTCCCTTCCCTCACTGTGTCTCCTTCAGTAAACTGAGAATAGTGACATCTGCAGAACCTACAACACAAGGTTCAAAAGTTTGTAAGGTTAGAACAGGAAGGTGATTAGAGGTCAACTAGTCCAACCCCACCATTTAACAGAGAAGGAAATCAAAATTCAGGGAGATTAAATAACAAATTCAGCAAAAAGTTATTAAGTGGCCCTTATGGGTAAACAGCTTGCCATGGTGTATTCCTTGAGAATAAAGACAAAACCAAACCAAACCAAAACAATATAGTCCCTGCCTGCAAGCGGCTCCTATTCTACAGAGTTGCCCAAGATCATGTAGGTAGTAAATTATCCTACTGGTACTCTGACTCTAAATAAAGTGTTTTACAATATAAAAGTGATATATACATACATGTCTATAATATTTGTATATTCTTGAACATAAACCCACACATGCACGTTTAGGAATACTACTAAATGAGACAATATAGCTTAAGCAAATATAAATAAATAAATGAAACCATAGCCTAAGCTGTGAGCCATATTTAACTGAACCTTTACCATAACCAGTCCCATTTTTCCTTCCTGTTACCATGCATTTGTTGAAAGATTATTCATCAGGTACAGGAATTACAACCCTTAGTACCTTTGTTTCTGAATTTAAAACATATAGAGTAATCCCATAATTCTAGCTTTGTAAGTCCATTAAATAATAACGGGTTGGTGCTGAGCAGAGTTATTATTTAATATTTTTATAAATCACTTGAATGATTAAATATACTCATTAAGTCCTTGAATGGCACCTAAATTGGGAGGATGGTACCTTAGAGGATAGTATTAAAATTCAAAATGACCTTGATGAATTAAAAGAATTTTTAGTAATAAACAGCTTGAAATTTAACTAAGACAAGTGACAAATTATGCAACAAATGGAGGGAAAAAATGTGCAGTGAACTCATCAGAGGCACATCTTGCTTTCAAGCATTCACTGATGTAATTAAATGACAAAGTCCTTCTTGACATTTTTCACTGTCTCTTCTTTACCCTCCTGTAAAAGAGACATTTTGAAACAAAACATAAATTGCTTGGCCAAATACAGGTGAAATATGACCCAGAAATGCAGGAAGGTTGACGAAGGAGAGTTGGCAACTTATCTTAGTAGGTGTTCTGAGTAAGCTAGAAAGGCAATCCTGTGGATTTTCAGCATGGTCCCAGTGGCATCCATGTTGCTTTTCCTCTCTGCCCTTCTCCTATTTCCAAATATTTGGGGTGGGGTGGGATAGGGAAGAGTGTTGGAGTCTCTCCAGAATGGTTAAATGATTGTGGAGAGAAGCCAATGATAAGCATCTCTGTATTTCACTGTGCCCACTCCTTTTTCAACTTGATCTACAAGCAGTAGAAATGGAGGAGGTTGTCATTCAGAAATATGCCTTATCCTGATTGACTGATTTATAGTATAAGCACAGCATCTTTAAGAAAAATGAGTTGTCTTCCCCCACCAAAAAAGCAAAAAAAAAATACCAAAAATGTCACAAAAGCTAAAATTTAATCCTATACTTGATTGCATGCTGCCACAGGGCAGGGGGTGGGAGAGTGAGTGAAGGGAGAAAATTTGAAATTCTGTGCTTTGATCCTTTTTGTCCACAAAAAAGGATTCTAGAGTTTTATTGCTGTTCTTATTTTGCTTCCTTTTCCTCATGTTGGCCAGTCAATTAATTGGTTGTTTTTTTTAGCTTTATGAAACTCTGCTTCCAGGGGGAAAAGTTCTCTTCCAAATCACTGGGGTTTTCCCAGCTGCTGGAGCTAATAGGGGGGTGTTGCAGGCCCCCCCCCCCAGCTTAGGCTTGCTGAAAGCACTCCCCAGGACCACCACCCAAGACCACAATCCAGATCCAGGCCACTCAACGCAAGAGCACTTGGCCCTGATCAATCAACTCAGCCCCCTGTGCGGTCCGCAGGCCAGGGGCTCTGAAGCAGCCCAGTGGGGGCAGCAGCCAGTTACAGCAGTTCCTGCCCTTCCCCCACTGCTTCCTTGCCCTGGGGGGAGATTAGCCAAATTGCTTTTCTTCCCCCAAATTAAGTTTCAAAGTTCTACTTTCACTGACCTTCTGTAATTCTACCTTGTTAGATGTGAAAATCCCTGCAGGTGCTGTAGATCTGCTCCCCAGGGTAGACTCACGCTGAGGCTTGGGAGGCTTGGCTCCTCCTGACCGCCCTGAGGTCTGGCTGTGACTTTGGTTTTCAGGCTGGGCTGGTCTAGGCTCACAGCCTGTGGTGCTGAGCTCCTCCTGCCAAGCTTACTTTCTCTAATTCTTGTTTTTCATGCTTTACTAGATGTGGAGCTTGCTGGAGGTGAGGTAGATCTTCTCTTTTGCAGACTGGCTGAAGCTCAGCTCCTCCCAACCATCCTGGGGCCTGGCCTGGCCGCGTTTCCATTTCAGGCTGGGCTGGCCTCAGCTCCTGGCCTGCCGCGATGAACCCCTGCTGCCGAGCTGCCTTCAGCGAGATCTGTATTTTTCTGAGTTTGAGAGTCCTAGACTTTGTCTGGGGTCATATTTTATGGGTATTTTGGTTGGCTGCATGGGAGCTGCGGATCCCTGCTACTTCTGTGTTACCATCTTGGCTCCGCCCCCCCCATTTTTAGCATTCTTGGTGAAAAAACAGAACTGAATAGAAAATTTCACATTCTTGACAAGAATTTGACAAAATTTGACAAAATTGGCAAGAAGTATGAGATGGTAAACATGGAAAAGAAACCATATGGAACTTATCAAACTTGAACTGTTTACATGCCAACATGGAAAAATGAGAATTGTAACTTATGAAACTTTTGTTGGTATGAAGATAGGTGAAGGGAGTATAAATGTGTCTGTGTCTCTGTGTGCGTATGTGGGTGTATATATACATACACACACACATAAATGTATATATGTATGTATATATATGTATATGTGTATATATGTGTGTATGTATATGTATATATGTATACATACACATGTGTCTATATAGGAGGGCATATATGCATATAAATAAATATGGGAATGTGTGTATATATATATATATATATATATGTACATAGACAGAGGGCACAGAATCAATTGAATAGGAAGGGATGATATTTTAAAAAGTGAAATTAAGAGGTGAGAGAGGAATAGAATGAGAGGAGTCAGGGAGAGACAGAATAGGGTCAATTACTTCATATAGAAGAGGCAAGGGATAACTGTTACAATGGAGGAGAAGAACAGGAAGGCAAAAAATGGAATGGCTCATTGAATTTGGCTTAGGAAAGGAATGACATACACTCTAAATTGGATATCTTGGCCTACAGGAGATTAGGGGGGAATGGGATGCAGGGG
>JAQQSW010015859.1:0-11798 GCA_028646575.1 Pseudocheirus occidentalis | reverse complement strand
ACTCCTCTATTTACTACCTATGTAACTATAGGCAAGTCATTAAACTATCTGACCCTCACTTCTTTATCTCATAGAACAAGGGAATTGAGTTTGGTGGCTTCTAAGGTCCCTTATGGATTGAAATCTCTCGATCCCTCCTCTCTACTGGTTATAAGGTTGGCCCATTCCCTTGGCTTCAATGGGGAAACCTGCTGACCCTTCGGTTACTTCCTGCTGTTGGTCCTTTGTTCTCAAATTGGACCAATGACATCACAAGGACAATGATTTTACTTCTGCCTGAATTGGATTTAAGTGAGGCAGAGCTGCACAAAGTCATCAGCCTCACTCTATCTCCTTCAGAGTCATTAAATCCAGTGGCAGGTCAAAAGTCTGTGGCTTTGGCTACTTACATAGTTTAGAAAGTGGGCAGAAACTGAGCTCCTTGTCCTTTTCTCCCTAGCAAATGGTGAATGATACCATTTTTACATTTTAAAAAAATGTATCTTTTCTGTGTACTACCATAGCCAAATAATTTGTGTTCTAGTGACCCAGTTCATGGTGGTTCAAATCAATTCAATGCAAGAAACGTGTATTAGACACCCACTGTGCTAGGCATTGGGGATACAAAGAGGAAGTAGATCCTGACCTCATGGAGCTTACATTCTACTGAGAAGATGCAATATATGTATACAAGTAAGTGTGTTCAAGGTAATGCAAAATAATTTGAAGGCTAGTAAGTCAACAAGTGGGTGAAGGGAGGAAAGGTCTTGTGTAGAAAGCAATATCCAGGTATTGAAGGAAGCTCAAGATGAATCTCTCCACACTTAGCTAGGCAGGTCTTCAGACAATGGACATTATTTTTGTCTCCAAAACTTTGCTTGGAGACTTTTCCCCTTGGTAGAGCCTGCCATAGCTACACTGCCATAGCCTTCAAGAACCCAGAGTCACCTCCGTGCCACAATGAAGCACCACAAGAAGAATTTAATAAAGGAATTATTATTAATGTCGATGATAATCATCTCATTCTTCTTCGAGACAGCTGGGATTAGCATAGAGGGTAGGAGGGCTGAACTTGGAGTCAGGAAGACTTTAGTTCAAAACCCAAATGGGCACTTACCAGCTGTGTGACCCAGGGCAAGTCACTTAAATTCTCAGTATTTGTAATAATAATAATAAATAGCACCAACCAAAGTCGGATTTGTTGTGTGTTTATCAGGTTGTTTTGCTCATTTTTTTTTTCTCTTATTCTTTCTTTTTAAAAATTCTTTATTAAAAGACTCTTTGGGAGAGTAGAAAGGAAGGGACACATGGTAAAAATCTAAGTGATATAAAAGAACAGATATAAATAAAAGTCTGCTCTACAAATTATAGTAACAGCACATACCTGCAAGGGCTGTGGGGAGGATCGATAAGATGACATTTGTGTAGTTCTCAACACCATGAGCCTAGCACCCAGAAGGAGCTAAATAAAGACTTATTCCCCTTTGGGAATGTGAAAACTAACTCTCTCAGAATATACATTGCTGAGAAGAAAGCAACCTGCACTGGTGGAGGGAGTTTCCTCCCTGAGGAGTTCCCTGAAACAATGAAATCACAAGACCCGTCCTTACTATTACCTGATGGAGTTTAAATAGAAAGGGTTTGGGATGAGTCCCTATCCTGCTATTATTCTCTGATGTTTAATGTTCTGTTTATTATTTTACATGTGAATAAAATGACTGCTTTTTGTAATTAAAGTACTGGGATATGAGTTCATCTGTAGGTTCCCTGAAAGCATATTTATTATTATTACTCTTATTATTAAACTTCTATTAGGGCATAAAGAAAAGACATATGTAGTGTAGAAAGAGAAAGAAATGTCAAAGAACTTGTGGACTCCTCATCTGTAGCAGGACTAACGAAGACATTGTTCCAAGTTTCCCATTTCCCCCACTTCGCACTGTTTGCAGAAGCTGCCACCTTGGCCTCTGCCCCCACTGATGATCCCTGGGACCCAGCATGAACTCAGCACTGGCCTCTCCACCAAGAAGGGCCCAACACAAGTCAGAGACACAAAGGATTCCCTTCTCTTCTTTTCTCTCCTCCCCCTCATTAAGCCAACTAGAGAAAACAAGGAGCTTCAGGGCTTTGTGCTGAGAAGACCCAAAAGAAAATCTGCAGGTGCCACACTTGAGACAATGAGCTTCACATTTCCAGCGCTGTCCCATCCAAGTCACAACAATGTCCCACACAGTGGCTGGGCCATTGGGCAATCTGAGCTTGAGTGACCAAGGGGGAGGTGGACAAGACCAGCGGCTCAAGAGAAGACTAGTCTGCTCCTAAATCTCTTCAGATGGAACATTTTTCTACCAAGCCCCAAGAGAAAAATCAGGCCCAGGATTAGTGGGAGATGTGCAGCCTCAAGGGTCCCCAAGCAGACCCACGGAATCCAGGGCCACAGTTTTACCCCAGGCTCTGGGCTGGGGACCTTTCAAAGAGGTCTTCATCCAACCCAACCTTATTCCTATCCAGTCTCTGGCTGGGTCTACAAATAAAGATCAGTATGAGGGAAAATAAAGAAGAGAAATTGTTGACTGTAGCCATCAGTTATTTGAAAAAAACTGGTTTGTCTTAACAGCTGGTACTTGTTCATCTGAGTTCAGTTGATTTGGTTCTGAGTACTGGGAAGAACAATGGATTTGACATCAGAGGACCTGAGTTCAAATAGACCTTATTAGCCATGAGACCTTAGGCAAGTCATGGGATCATAGCTCCGTGTGGTCCTCCAGGAGAGGACCTCAATGAGTGTCTAGTCTAAATCCCTCATCTACAGAATGTGAAAACTAAGCCTTTGCTACCTACCCATTGGAGTTGGGCTATTATAAGGACCACACAATACTTAGCACATAGCAAATATTTGAGAAGTCCTTGCTGACTGACTGAAGTGACTCAATGCCTTAGTAAACCTTAAAGCAGTAGAGAAATGCCAGCTATCATTATATTAGAGCTAGAAGGGGTGGCTAGGTAGTACAGTGGCTAGAGTACAGACTAGAGTCAGGAAGACCTGAGTTCAAATCTTGCCTCAGATGCTTACTATCTATGCAACCCTGGGCAAGCCACTTAATCTGTTTGCCTCAGTTTCCTCATCTGTAAAATGGGGATTTAAAAGAGCATCTACCTCACAGATTTATTTGAGAGGATCCAGTGATACAGCATTTGTAAAGTGTTTATCATACTGCCTAACACATAGTAGTTCCTATGAAAATATGAGCTATTATGGAAGGGACATTAGATAGCATCAGTTCCTACCCTCTACCATTTTACAGATGAGAAAACTGAGGTTAAAAAAAACGGTCCATTTGATTCCATTCAATTCAAACCTTTTCTAAGCCCCAAGGTCATTCATCTGGTTTTATACAGTGACAGAGTTATGACTTCATAACTGGTTTCCTGACTTCCAGCCTAGGGCTCTCTCCACTCTGCCAAACCATTTTCTGAGCATGTGTAGACATAACTTTTAGCTCCCCATCACAGAAAGGTTTTCTTCTATTTCTCCTCTTCCATGAAGATATTTCATGAAAATCCAGAGGCAAGAACCTTTTAAGGATGCTGGCTAGGAGATTGGTCCACACTCCTGATCTGATCATGACAGAGAACTCCACTCATTTCCCAGCTTAGAGGGAGGGCTAGCTGGCTGGGCAAGAGCAGTGAAATTACTTGTCCAGGGTCACAAAGTATGTGTCAGGGGCAAGACTGGAACTCACAGCTTCCCAGCTCCAGAACTGCTTGCTTTTCATCCAAGATCTCATGTTGCCTTACAAGGAATATCTTCATCCAGGTTAATTAGGACCATATAAACCAGTATGGTTACTTGTGTGAGGCTGCCTTCTTGGCAGTCAAAGCAGTGGTCCCTTCCAGCTGCATTGTCTGCATCTGTTAGCCTGCCTGAGTCTTCATGAGGGGTTAGGAGTATATGTAGGGAATATCAAAACCACACCAGTAAATACTGGGGAGGAGGCAAGAGGTGAAAAGTATTTCAACTGGGATTGTTACCAGCATGATTTAGCTATTATGGGTCAAGTTGACCGAACAGCTGGAAGGACAAAACAGATACAAAGACCTGCCTATCAAACATTCCTACAGACATCCCCAAGAGTTTACAGGGGGGTGGTCACGTGACCATTGTATTGTGTATTACATGAGGATAAAAAGTCTTTGTGCCTAAAGACTAAATGTCGATCCACTGCGGCTGGCCCCTAAAGCTCTTCCTCCTTACACTCTGAATCTCTCGATTTTTTTTTTTACTGTTTTAAAAATGGAATTTACAGAATACTTTAAGGTTTGCGAAGCAATTTACAAATATTACATCATTTGATCCTCCCAATGATCCTGTGAGACACATGCTATTATTATTCCCATTTCGTGGATGGGGAAACTGAGGTGGAAAGAGAAACCTCCCCGAAAAGATTCACACTGCTGCCAATCAGCACAGCTGGTGTTTCCAGATTAGGGGGCACACAATTCTCGTTCTACACAGCCATAATTATCAAAACTTGCACAAATGATAATACTAATGTCTGACATTTATATAGCATTTTATGGCACACAAGCTCTTTACACACATTATAACACATTAGTATCACACTAATCCTACAAAGGAGGTGCTGTTTCCTTATTTTGCTGTTGTTCAGGCATTTTTTAAAGTTGTGCCCAGTTCTCCATGATTCCATTTGGGGTTTTCTTGGCAGAGATACCAGAGCTGTGAGGAAACTGAGGCAAACAGGGTGAAGTGACTTGCCCAGGGTCACACAGCTAATAAGTATCTGAGGCCAGATTTGAACTCAGGAAGATGAGTCTTCCTGACTCCAGACCCAGCACTCTATCCACTGCATCACCTACCTGCCCCTACTTTACAAAGAAGAAAATTGAAACTTAGGTTAAGTGACTTGTCTAGGAACACTCAGCTCGTGTTAAAGGCAGAGTTCTAAACCAGGTGGCAACTGATTCCAAGACCAGAACTCTTCCCATTACTAAGATGGAAATATGATTGAAGAAGGAAATACAAACAAATGAAATTCTAGGGGAAAAATCAGGCAGAAAACCTTGTGATATATGTGCCTATTTCAGTCCCTGCCTATAGGCAGGGTAAGACAGTTGTTAATGGCACTCCATCACCCCCAATTACACGCACATCTTTCTGTCTCTTTTGCTTCCTCTTTCTCTTTCTCTCCCTTCCTTTTACTTTCTCTTCTTCTCTGGCTCTTCCTTCTCCCTGTGTGTTCATATATATTTGCTGTTGAGTCCTTTTCAGTCCTGTTTGACTCTTTGTGACCCCGTTTGGGGTTTTCTTGGCAAAGATACTAGAGCAGTTTGCCATTTCCTTCCTTCTCTGGCTCACTTTACAGGTGAGGAAATTGCGGACCTTTACTTCACTCTTTCTTTTCCTCCTTTTCCCCACCTCCTACTTGTCTGTACCACACAGCAGTGGTGCCCCCATGGCACTCATAGATGTTTCTTAATCCTGCTGGTAGCACTGATCAGTTGCTGTCTAAGCTACCAAAGGCACATAGCAACCCACTCCCTTCCTAAAGGTCTCCAGGGATGGAAGTAACCCAATAGTTCTGCAATTCTCCATCACCCTGACAGAGGGCTGACAACTCAAGAAGGATGGAAAGGTCATTATGAAGTGAGCAAAGGATCAGCAAGTGTGAGACCTCAGGAACCATCTTTTTCAGTCTTCCCATTTTGTGGGTGAGAAAAATGAAGCCCAGGGTTGTTAAAGTGACTTGTCCAAAGCTACACCAGTAGTTAAGTATCAGAAGTCATATTTGAACCCACAGTTTCTGATACTAGAACCAGTGAATTTTTTTCCTGTGCTACTTAAGGACCATTTAAGTATCTAGGAAGCTGATGAAGTAGAGCTGTGATGGATGAAAAGCTGGCTGAAAATCTGTCCTTACCTAACAGAATCACCATGATCCCAGACAGCTGAGAGCGCCGGTACTTGGCAGCTCCTGGCTCGTGGCCCATCCGGATACAGGGAAGGACAGTCAATAGCAGGAAAATGGCGGGTAGCCCCAGGACCGATGCAGCAATCATGAGGGCTCGGCATGCCTGTATGTAACCTGTCAAGAAGAAAGTCAACGAGAAAATGATTTAGACCAAGGGCTATTGGTGCTTGAGTGAACAAGGGCTCACCAGAGTTCATGGCTCCCTCCCTCCACTTGCTCCAGAAAGATTAGACCATCTCCCACATTAAATAAGAGATCTACCCCTGGTCTTAGAACTCCATTTTAAAACGGCTCACTACATGTTCTTACCTTTCCAAATAACTAGTGGCTAAAAGACAAGAAAAAAGTTGGGGATCACTGCTTCTGGTTTGGTTCAAGATGAGAGATGAGGGAGATACCCATGGATATGTCCCTTCTTGACTCAGATTTTCCACTACCAGAAAGATTCCCCTAATTAACCCTTCCCCATTCTAATTATTCCTTTGCTCTCTATCATTTAGGCTTATAGATTTTGAGCTGGAAGATACCTCCAAATTCCTCTGTCTCAGCTCCTTGATTTTGCAGATGAGGACACCAAAGTACAGAAAGGCTAAGTGATCTACAAACATTCAGAGAGGTAATGAGCACCAAAAGTGGGAATCAAGCCCAGGTCTTCTGATTCTAGAGCTAAATAAATACATCCAGTTTGTGTTGCAGCATTTTGCACTTTGCTTTGTGGCTACCATATTACTTCAGGCATCATATTCCATCAACCCAAGTGGTCCAAGAGCTAAGACATCTTTTCTTTTGGAGCTTTCCACTGGACTTTATATAATAATGCTCCACATAGTAACTCAATTAATCAACAAATGCCTACTTATTTTTAAGTACCTACCATGTACCAGGCATTGGAGACACAAAGACAAAAACAAAAGAACTCCTCCCCTCAAGGAGCTTACCTTCTATTGGTGACATTCTTTGCCACCCCCACCTCCTAGTAATAACTCCTCAGTAGATATGTTGTTGAACGAATGAAGGAAAGGAGAGGGACAAGATCCATTCTGCCAATGTGAATTTAAGGGCCACATTAGGCTAAAACAAATACCTTTCCCCTGGTCTTAGAGTTTGATGCCCCAGGAAATCAGTAGAAAGCAACCACTGGGATTAAGTAAGAGGAGAAAGCAGCTAAATTTGTTGTGGAATTCCAGTCTTCCAGCCTATTTTTACCACACAGCATAGCTATCCTTCATTAAAACCCTTTGTCAATGTCTCACAGTAGTGTAGAAGTGACCTTGGGCTCTCAGAGACTAAGGACTTGAAATACAGCCTGCATCTACTGCCCTCCATGCCCAGCCCAGCTGATTTTGGAAGGCTTACTACCAGAAAAGTGCCCCCCACATAGAGTAATTTTTTCAACCACAGCAACTCAAGTCTACTAAGGTATAACAAAATTATGAAAGTGAGAGATGTGACCCTCACTTCTCTTCAGGAGTGATGATGAAGACTTCTAAGGCAAGGTTTCTAAATGCTCCAATAAGAACCAAGAAGCATCCTTCCTTGGGGTCTATTATTAAAGCAAGGAATTTCAATGGAGGGTCTTTTTCCCTGCTTGCTTTATGAGATGAAAAGGTTCTGTGACCTCAGGCAAGCTAGTCCTGAGCCTATCAAAACCTCAGCCCAACCTTAAACTTGAAGAGACAGCAGGGAATGGAAAAAAGAGCACTGACCAGAGAGACCCATCTGAAACTGAGCTCAAACTGTAGCTTACTTCTCTGTGCCTCAGTTTCCTCATCTGAAAATTCAAAAGATTGGGCTGGCTGACCTCACAAAGACCTTCCAGCTCTAAGTCTTCCAGAAAGTCAGCCACAGGGACCAAACTCTGCCTCCCTTTCTATTCATGTGGGTACTAGAACTGGTTCATACTGGAGAGAGAAGAGGGGAGGGAGGAGAAAGAGGAAAAGAGAGAGCTGGCTGTTAAATTTTCACTGTGACCATTTACACCTAGAAATCAGCAAATGCTGATAAATTGGGGCTTGATTTTTCTTTTTGTTGATTTCTAGACTTGAGAAAGTGATGGATATTTTAATAACACAGATTAAATTTCAAAGAGTACTTTGTGTACATGTTTTTTCTCCAGAGGACACCCCTGCACAGGTGAAAACAAAAGCCTGAGGGAAGTTTGGGGTGAAGACAGCTCCTACCTACTCCTGGCTGCTAAATTTTCAGAGTGAGCATTTATATCTCAGAAATCAGCAAACACTAGGAAGGAGGTCTTGATTTGCTGTTTTATTGATTGTCTACACTTAAGAAAGTGGTACAGAAAATGTCAATAACACAAATTAAACTTAAAAGCAGGCCATGTTCATATTGGGGGGTGGTAAACATTTACTAGCACATTCCTGGGTACAGGGAACAAAAAACTGCTGGAAGTGATCAAGATGGAGGAATGTCTTGGAGTCTAATGTTAGGAAGAAGAGCTTCTGTTCTCTGTAAACTGTCAATCAGTTGATAAGTATTTATTAAGTCTTTACTGTGGGTCTGGCACTGTGCTAAGCCCTAGGAACACAAAGACAAGAATACAGTCCCTGATATCAAAAGGCCCACATTCTAACGTGGAGATCCTATGTAAATAACTAGGGATAGCCAAGACTTATGCAGCCTAAATCATAAGTAGAAGATAATTTTAAAGGAAAAGAGGTAGCAAGAAGGGAGCAAGTCCTCCTGCTGAAGGAGAAGCCAGGAGGTGGAGGTGACCTGGCAGAGGAGTCCAAACTTGGGGGCCAACCAGTGAAAATGCAGAGTCAGAAGATGGGGTTTGTAGTTTGAGAAGCAGCAGGACATCCAGTGTTACTGGAGCATAGAGCTGTATGCAAGGGAGTAATTCCAGGATCTTTACAGAAAGGCAAGAAGGGGTCAGGTTGTGAAGGATTTTAAATGCCAAACGGAGGATTTATATTCGACCCTGAAGGTACCTAGAGAGCCACCAACATTCGGCAAGTAACTGGGTAACATGGTTGGACCTATACATTTTTATAATTAATTAACTAATGTTTAGTTTTCAACATTCACTTCCATGAAATTTTGAGTTTTTAATCTTCTCCCTCCCCCTCCCCGCTCCCCAGGTTGTTGTTCAGTCTGATATAGACTGTATTCATACATTCATATTAAATATTTTCACATTAGTCATAACGTAAAGAAGAATTAGAACTAATGGGAAGAACCACGAGAAAGAAGAAACAAAACAAAATAAAACAAAAGGAGAACAATTAGTCTGCTTCCATCTGCATTCAGACTCCAGAGTTCTTTCTCTGGACGTGGATAGCATTTTCCTTCTTTTGGAGTTGTCTTAGATCAGACCTGTATATTTGGGGAGGGGGGGGGGAATCACCTCAGCAGCTGAAAGGAATGATCAGTTATCAGAAACATAAAGTGCCCTGAGCATCCTGGTTCTGCTCCCACCCACCACAGGGCTCTTGGCAACTAAAAAAAAAAAACATCTTTAAGAGAGAGGGGAAAGGAACCCTCATGGATTAAACAGGAATGAAAGTCTGAGAGGCTCAGACAGGCAGTGGTACTCAGATGCCACCACACCCCAGTTCCAGAGGAGTAGGAGGACCAGAAGGGTTTTCTGACTGAAATGAATTCCTACTGTAAAGTTAAAGGGGGAAGCTTGGAGATGAAACAGATGGACCAGGCAACGGATGTGGGTTGTGGAGCACTGAGGGTCAGAGAAGTTGTCACCAAGTTTAGGTAAGGGGAATGTTTGCTTCACTCCAGATGACCTCAGTCAGTCCTCAACTCTGCACTGCACAGAAAAATCAGATGAATTCTGTTTGGCCTCAGAGAACAGAACCAGGAGCAACAAGGGAAGTGGCATTTAGGGTTGACGTCTGGAAAAACATCCTAATAATTCAAACTGTTCCAAAATGCCTTGGACAGTATGGGATCCCTCCCCCAACCAATCACTGGAGAACTTCAAACAAATATTGGGTGACCCTTTGTTGACAAAGGGTTATACAGAGGATTCTTGCTCAAGTAGGGGTCAGACTAGAGGGCCCTGAGATCTTTTCCAACTCTGAGAGTCTAATTCTGAGCCTCAAAGGAAACAGTGGCATCATGAAGCCCCTCTGGTTTCTAGATCAAGTATGGTTTGCACATGGGGCAGGGGAAGACTGGAGATTAAGGCAGGACTATAACAAAGAAAGTACTTGTTAATATGTTCCAGCAACAACTATGAGGCAAAGGAAAAGCATAATCAACTGGAGGAAAGATTTTTCATTGGTACTTGCCTCCCTAAATGTGGGAGCTCCTAAGTGATCTTAGGAGCCTGGCACCAAGAGTCGGAAGAGAGACCTTACAGAGCCTTAAATTCAACCCTGTCCCTTGATGGGTGAGGGATAAATTTTCCCACTTTCTTTCCAGTGACAAACAGACCAGCACCTGGCAAGCCCAGCAGGTTGTTGAAAGTAACTTGCCCAGGGTCATGAAGACAGTAAATCACAAGCCTGGAGTTAAGTCTGTTTCCTCCCAGTCCCAATCTCATGCCCTTTCCACTGGGTATTAAAAGTAGGAAGAGGACTGGTCATCCATGTAGAGGGCCTGGGTCAGATTTCCCCATCTGAGGCTTGTTACCTGTACCACCTTGGGCAAGTTACTTCACCTCCCTCAGTCTGTTCCCCTTAACTGTAAAATGAGATATATTAACTAGCCGGTGTCTGAAGTCTTCCTGCACAGGCCTGTGATTTCAAAGGGTCATAGTTTTAGTACTAGAGGGATTGTAAAGGTTAAGCCAGTCCAGCCCCTTCATTTTACAGATGGGGAATCTGAGGCCCAGAGAAAGGAAGGGAGTGGCCCCGAGTCACACCGGCAGTGAGGATTCGGTGGACTAGGGATTCGAATCCATTTTTCACTCAGCTCCAGTACTCTTTCCGTTGCATTATGTCCATCCTTCAGAGACTCTCCTTGAAGACGCCTATCACCCCATGCTAGAGATGAGGAGTAGACCAGGGATGACTGATGGGAGGAATTAAGACCCAGAATGGATAAAACCGCCTACGAGAGTGGACAGAGAAGGGACGGGTGGGAAGGAGGCAGCCCCTTACCCGGCAGGATAAGGATATCCACGAGCGGTTTGCAGTGGTAGAGCCCCGTAGCCATGACACAGTCTGCCCAGAGTCCCTTGGAACCAAGCTCGTCCATCTTCCGGCAGGTGGTGATGGTGTAGCCGCAGGTCACTACCCAGTCATTGGTAGACGTGGCGACCAAGATGCCGATCCAGCCCACGAAGCTTGTCGCAAATCCAACCAGTTGAAGGCAAGTGGCAACCATGGCCGCGGCCCCCCAGTTCCCCCACCCTCCTCAGCCCTCAAGCAAGCCGGCTGTCCTGAGGGCTCGGCTGCTGTGCCCAGCCCCGACGGCGAGGACTGAGGGGCTCTCCAGGGATACCCGGCGGGGCGACTTCGGGGCTGTGACAGGGCTGGCTGGCCCGGCCAAGAGAGGAACGGAGCGAAAGCGGCAGTGGGAGCAGTAGACCGACGGAGCGGCGGCACCGGGTGGGCAGCTCTGAGCGGTGCCAGCCTCTCCAATACCCAGCGCGGACGGACTGAGGAGCGCGCCCCCGCCCCCCGGGCTTTAAACCGAGGAGCCCCGCCTTGTCCCGGCCAATCAGGAGCAGGAAAGGCGCAAGAAAACCAATCAGGAAGGAGGGCTAAGCTGGGGGCGCGGCTTGGAATCCGACAGGAGAAAGGAGCGGTAAACCGAGGGGGGGGGGCACAGGGGAGTGTTGGAACTCTGTGTGTGTGTGTGTGTGTGTGTGTGTGTGTGTGTGTGTGTGTGTGTGTGTGTGTGTGT
>JAQQSW010015858.1:0-11799 GCA_028646575.1 Pseudocheirus occidentalis | reverse complement strand
TATATTGTTAACTGTTGATTGAATCAACTCCCTCTTAGGGAAACTAGGTCATTCCTTTTGTTAATTGATTGATTGGATCTTTAACTTGACTGATAGAATCTAAAAATGTGAAGCTGGTTTCTTCCTTAGGGAAACCAGCTGATTCTTCTCTTGTTCCTTGTTCCTTTCTGTAATAAGATTGAGACTTTCCTTGTTCTGAAGATTGTATATAATATTGTGAATTGTTGAAACTGTGAACATTGTACTGAGTCTAGATTTGTAATGGAATAAACAGAGTGTTCACTAATACGGTCGAATCTGAATCTTAAAAGCTGTTCACAGTAGCATTCTTTTAGGAATCTACTGCTAATTGGCTTTACGGAGATTTACTACAAATTTCTGGGGGTTTTGCAGCTGCTGGAGCTATTAGGAGGCCACTGTCTCTGCAGCCCCCACCAGCTTTTGATCACCATCCTAAGAGCCCTTAGCCTCTGAATTTTTACTTGGTCCCCCTGCAATCTGCAGGCTGGGAGTTTTGAATGAGCTATGTGCAGGTGGCTGCAGGGCTTTAGTTTCCACTGCTTCTGGCTCTGGGGACAGAGGGTCTAAGTTGCTCCTCTGTCCACCACAAATTCAGCCCATTTCCACTGACCCTTTACTTTGCCTTTGGCATTTATGGGTTGATAATTCTGGAAACTGCCATAGCTGATGGTAATCCACTCTCCCTCATGCTCTATATGGGCAGCTCTAGGGCTAAAACCACGATTTCATGCGAGACTCTTATTGGCTCCCAGTGTGCTGCGATGAACCCTTCCTGTCTGCCTGCCAGACTGGTTCAATAGGAAATTTGTTTCTCAGTCGCTTTGTTGGTTCTGGAGCTCTAAAATTTGTTTAGAGTTACACTTCATAGGTATTTGGGGTGGTTATGGGGGTCACTCACAGAGTTTTCCTGCTTCTCTGCCACCATCTTGACTGTGTGAGGGAAAAATTTACAGCTATTGTTTGTATTGTCATCTTTATGAATATATTTGCTAAGAATTATGTCTACTGACCAATTGTTAATAGGGAATTCACAAATGGGAACTCTTAAGCCTTAGTTTTGAGAGCAGACATCCACATTTTATCTCTCCTCCTCTCCCCTTAAAAGCTGATGTGGTGGTAACCTTTTATAGACTTGAACTTCACATGTAATTAAAAAATAGCCCAGAGTGGGTGATTGTAATGCCATGCACAATCCGCTTTCTGGAAGAATGCTACCATGAACAGCTTTTAAGGTTCTGATTACACAATACAGTGAATGCTCTACTCCATAACAAATAAAAGCAAAACATTCACAGAAAATCAAGGTATAGCATTCACTGTTACAATGTTACAGCTTATCACAGAAAATCACAATATAGTATTCACAACAGTTTATCCTTAAAATGGCCACAGTTTTCACCAAAGTGGCCACAAAGTTTGGAACAAAGAACAATCATCTGGTATCCCTAAGGAGGTTTGCCTCCTTGTTTAGTCATTCAGTCATCTCAAAGTACAATAGTCAGTCTTCCACTCATTGGGGCACACTAGGTTAACTCAATCAGTCACATTTAGCAATCAGTTACTAAGTATGATTAATCACTGAGTACAATCATTAGGAAATACACAAATCCTTTACCCCTAGGTCCCTAGTAAACCATATTATCATCACAGCATTCAATACCCAAGGAGAGGTCTTTTCTTCATCTTGACCAAAGGTAAGTTATCAGAAATCTCTATTCCTGGGGAGACAGAGCTTAACAAAGCCACAGTATTCATTGCCAGTGTCCTCATTTATTTACTCACTGCCTTCAGAATAGTCTCAGGACCCCTGAAAACATCAGCAAGACCCACTTCCAGGATTTCTGTAAACATACAACAAGAAAATCCTTCTTTGGTACTTCTGAGTCAACTGCAAGGTTGCAGGACCTCTGTAACAACAGCACTGCTCTTCATCAGGAGACAAATTTAGCAAAACAACATCAAAACAGATAGATAGAATAGCACCAAAGCCATGCCCACTCAGTCCTCTGGCAGTTTGGCTGTCCATTGTACCCAGAAGAAATCACAGTGGGCTCCCAGAATCAAAATTACTCCTCCCAAGTTTTCAAAATTAAAATCATTTTCTCCAGCCTGGATGGCAGTGTGTGTGTGTGTGTATGTGGGGGGGGGGGGTTTCCTCTTTAGCTTTCCTGGGGTGGCAGCAACTTCAGTCTTCCCAAGAGTAGCAACTTCAGCCTCCATGTTTCTTGTCTGCTGAAAATTCTGACTCATTTCTCAGTCCATTAGTAGCAGCCCAGCATCCAGAGGCTACTGAGAGAAACTCTTTATCTTTAGCTTCTGCCACCAGATTCTGACCTCAAGAAATTCTTACTATGCCTCTCTGGAGCTTTTCTTATATACACACAGCATTGGCTTACTGTTTCAGCCAATCCCTTCCTCTTATGTCAGTAACAGGAGACAGGAGTTCATACCGTCTGTTCCCCCAACAGAGGCTTGATCAGTTACTAACTGCTAAGTACCTATCACCTTTGCTTAACTTGAAACAATGTGCTAAGTACATGCTTACTTGCCAATACAAAAAATGAGGTCTTCAAATTCAAATTAATTACCATTACACTGCTACATAAATTCTAAAATGATAACTCCTGAACATTAAGTGCTAGCATGAATTCATGAAGACCAAGTTATGCCTAACCAAAAGAAAATTCTTTTTTAAGAGGATTATTAGGCTAGCAATTCACAGGAAAGCAGTGTGTATAATATATATGACTCAAATAATTACAATACATTATGATCAGAAGATAAAATCTCTCATGAATGTCAGGAAGAGAGAGGACATAATAATAACAACAATGATGATAATAATAATAATAATAAAAACAACAACAACAACAACAACAACAATAATAATAATAATAATAATAAGAAGAAGAAGAAGAAGAAGAAGAAAAATATAATGACAGATTCAATAGTGACCTCAAAAGAATTTTAATAGAATAATGTTATCCTTGGGAGAGTGTTCTAGTGCAGTGTTTCTTACACTTCTTAAAGTGATGAAATGGTCATGAATGGAAAAAATTTAAGAAGCCCTGTTTAATCTAGTATTGTACTTCAGGGATCAATAGATCCCTTGGTCTTATTTATCTCATTTAGATGGAATTCTATTCAAATTGGAAAATGTGAATGAAAGCATGGGTAGTATGAAGTTTGTAGAGGAAATTAAGTCAGTAATAAATATATTGGATGACAAAGAATCCAAAAAGAATTCAAATAAGTTAAAATGGAAAAGAACCATAGTTCTTTTTCATCTTTTCTTCTGTTTCAGAAAAAAAATCAGCTGAGCTGCAGTATTATCAGTCAATACTATCTTATGACACATTTACACTTCTATTATGATTTACAAAGCCTACCATTATCATCATCATGGAGCAGCAATGTGAAATACTAAGAAAAAAATTTTCTGGAGTGAAATAAGCTCCACATAGAATGTTTCTTATGAAATCTTCCCCAGGTGATGGCAGCAATATATGAAGTACTTAGGTTACATGCAGTATTTAGACTTCTTATGCAAATCTAATATCTTGCCCATTTTGACAATGTTTGTAGAAATTTTTCACCTCTTCTCCATTTATCACCTGCAAAATTTAACTTTTTCATGAAACAAAAATAAAAATTCATTCTTTGACTATTATTATAATCATATATGTGACAAGGTTGCTTTCTTTTTTTAGGAATTAAAAACCACAGACTCGATGATAAGAATGTTGACCTCTCATCAAACTATGTTGCCTTTTCCTTAAATAACATTCAGATCTTTTTGCATTTCATTTAAAATGGTTAAAACTGACCTTTGTGCACTTTTCACAACAGAATATGTTTATAGTGTGGCAACTAAAATCGTATTTTCAGTTTTTCTTTGAATGTCTTCTGATACTACATTCAAATTAAAGTGTTTTTTAACTGTCTTTCTCCCTTAACAAGGGATTTCAGCATTCATTGAAATCCAAATCTTAGACAGCAAAAGTGACACTTCAAATTTATATTCTTTTTACCATATTGCCAAATATGTGTGGAATTATAAAAATATTTTTAGTGAATGGTATTTGAAAAAAATAAGGAAAAATATTTGTGATAAGGCTAAGTACAATATTACTGTTATTTTACTATCAAATAGTAAAGTTTATATTTACAACAAAGTCCCACTTAATTTTTTAGAAGAGTCCATACTGTATTTTAAATGAAGGTTTTAAAATTATATATATATATATATATATATATATATGTGTGTGTGTGTGTGTGTGTGTGTGTGTGTGTGTGTGTGTATGTGTGTATAATATATATTTATATATAACATTTGATTATAAAACTTTAAACTCTAGATTCTTTCCTTTCGTCCCTTGACACCCACCCCAACTAGAAAGGAAACCAATTCAATACAGGCTGTACATGTGTAGTTAGGCAAAGTTTCTCCACAATGGACATATTGTGAGAGACTGATTATATATCTCTCCTTCCTATTCCACCCCCCCCATTCTATTCTCTACCCTGTCCCAATCCCTTTACAGAAGTGTGTACTTCCAGCAACCTTCATCTACCCTGCCCTCCCCTCCATCATCATGTTTCTCATGCCCATCTTCCCTTAGGCTCTTCTATATAAGATGATTAAGCCCATTCTGTCTCTCCCTGTCTCCTCTCATTCTAATCCTTGCCCACCTCAGAAGTTCACCTTTTAAAGCAGCGTCCCTTCCTATTCGATTGATCCTGTGCCCTCTATGCACACAGGTATATACATACTCAGATGTGTTCATAGACTTATATAAATCCTCCTATAGAGACATTTGTATAGATACACATACATATATGTATATATACACATACACATATATACACACATATATACATACATATGCATACACATATAACCTTATATATACATATATAAACTTGTATGTATATATACATTTTATATTTTATTTCTGTGAATATATATACTATATATATACACACACATAAGTATGTATATATGTGTGTATATGTGTGTATGTGTATATATGTATGCATATGTATGTGTATATGTATGTGTATGTGCATATGCATAGGCATATGTATATGTATGTGTATATGCATGTGCATATGTATATGTATATGTATATGTATATGTATATGTATATGTATATGTATATGTATATGTAAATACTTTGTATTCCCTTCCCTATCCTTATACTGAGAAAAGTTTCATAAGTTACAATTATTGTTTTTCCATGTAGGCATGTAAATAGTTTAACTTTGATAAATTTACCTTCTCATGCTTCTTGTATTTGTGTCAAATTTTCTTTTAACTTCTGTTTTTTTTCCCCAGATCCTTAGGTTATCCTACTTGTGTTTCCTCAGTATTCAAATTGCTTCCTCTCCGCAGCCTGCAATATTTTCTCCATGATCTAGGGACTCTGGAACCTGGCTATAACATTCCTAGGAATTTTCTTTTGGGGATTTTTATCAAGAAGTGATTAATGTATTCTTTCAAGTTCTATTTTGCCTTCTGGTTCTAAAATATTGGGGCAATTTTCCTTGAGAATTTCTTGAAGGATGATTTCTAGTTTCTTTTTTATTTTTTGGATCTTGGCATTCAGGTAGTCCAATAATTTTTAAATTGTCTCTCCTGGTTCTATTTTCCAGGTCAGTGGTTTTTTTCAAGGAGATATTACACATTGCCTTTTATTTTATTTTTTCATTTATTTGGATCTGTTTAATAGTATCTTGATTTCTCATAAAGTCATTTGCTTACATTTGCTCCACTCTAATTCTGAAGGCATTATTCTCTTCAGAATGCTTTTGAGATTCTTTATCCATCTGGCAAATTCAACTTTTTAAGGCATTCTTCTTCTCATTATCTTTTTGGGCCTCTTTTACCATTTGAGTTAATGTATTTTTTAACACATTATTTTCTTCAGACAGTTTATTGACTCTCTTTTCATGATTTTCTTGCATCATTCTCATTTCTCTTCCTAATTTTTACTGCACTTCTCTTATTTGGTTTTCAAAATCCTTCTTAAGCCTCTTAGTGGCTTCTAATCAGTCTACTTTTTCCTTGGAAATTTTGGTGTGGGAGTTCTGTCTGTGTTGTCTTCCTTCCATTCTATGCTTTGATCCTTTTTGTCTCCAAAGAAGGAATCTATAGTTGGATTGCTGTTCTTACTTTGTTTCCTTTGCCTGCTCACTTTGCCAGTCAATTGCTTGTTTATTTTTAGATCTGTGGAACTCTGCTTCTAGAGAGGAAAACTCTGTCCCAAATTGCTGGGGTTTTTACAGCTGCCAGAGCTATTAGGAGGCTGCCACATTCTTTTTGCCACTCCCAGCACCCAAGACCACAATCCTGACCTAGGCCTCTAAACACAAGGGCACATATCCTTTTAATGATTTCTTGGCCTGCCTGCAGTGTGCAGGCCAGAGTTCTGAAGCAGCCGTGTGGAGATGGCTGCAGGGCTGCCCCTTCTGCTGCTTCTTTGCCCTGGAGAAAGTTTGTCCAGACTACTTTTATCCCCCAAATTTAGCTGAGTTCCACAGACCTTTCACTTAGTATTTGTTTCTTATGGCTCTTTAATTCTGGAAACTGCCACAGGTACTGCTGATCCTCTCTCCTAAAGGCTTCAGTGGGGGGTAGTCCTGGCTGCCCCAGGGCCAAGCTGCAGTTTCAGCCTGGGCTGGTTTTGGCTCCCAACGTGCTGCTATGAGCCCTTCCTGCCAAGCTGCCTTCAGTGAAAGATGCGTTTTTCTGTATTTTTGTTTGAGTTTTGTAGCCCAATAATTTGTTTGGAGTCATATTATATGGGTATTTGAAGTGACTATGTGGGAGCTGATGAATCTCATTGTTCTACGCCACCATCTTGTCTCTGCCTACCTCTGTCCATATTGTTAAAAGATAGTGTAATATGTATCAAAATTTTCCTAAAAGGGTTTATGAACTATACTTTTTTTTGTCATTTTAAAGAAGTGAACTTCAAAAAAATCACAGAAATTATTGTTAAAAAAATCTTTATAAAAGGAGACTAAGCATTCAAGTAAGATGTATAATTGATTAGATGGGTTACTATTAATATTTACTGAAGTAAATACATTTTAAATATCCTCAAATGCTTCTGAAGAGATTTACATTGGCTTTAAAAGGTTATTGTCATTTTAACATATTTGTACTTTAAACACTGACATAATATAATAGTAGTAATCACTAATGATGGGGCGGCTAGGTGGTGCAGTGAATAGAGCACCGGCCCTGGAGTCAGGAGTACCTGAGTTCAAATCTGGCCTCAGACACTTAACACAAAAAACTAGCTGTGTGACCTTGGGCAAGTCACTTAACCCCAACTGCCCTCCAAAAAGCAAAAAAAAAATCACTAATGATGTTTCTCTGATATATTTCTGTTATAAACAGGGTCTTTTTTCATGAGTAAAGTCCTTGGTCCAACAATAAGCACATGAGGCAGGGTCACAAATAACGGCAAGAGTTCTAAATAGCAACTCCAGGTGCTAAAAGATGGTTTCATATCTTCAGAGGAATGAATCCCTGTTGAATTCCTATGCTGGTGTCTCATGTCAGTGTAGAGGTATTTCTCTGCCATTGTAGAACTTGCATTACAGTTAAGGTACTGAGACAAAAATTCAAATAATCACCATATAAGATAGAATGTAAATAAAAAGGAAATAGAGTTCTAGAATTAAAAACTAAAAAAATATTGAGAAAGGAGACATCATTTTCATCTGAGGATTCGAGGGAAGGTCCTCTCTTTTGAATATAAAATATCATATCTTCTAGGCTGCATAACTCCCTTCTCCCACTTCCATGATACTTATAGGCATTCTTCTGCCTCTTTTTGTTGTTATTTACATTTTTAATAATAGCGCTGATATATAGTAACTTATACCCTGTTCCTGCTGTAATGGAGCTTAGGACTTATGAAAGAAGAGATAGCTTAGGAAATTGAGAGTAGAGGAATAATTTCAATAATGGAGATACAAAAGGATGTATACAATGAATGAGTAAATGGCTCAACATGACCATTACCATACAGGGTAATACCAGGAAGAGAGAGGAGATCATCAAAACATTCCATTTGACTTCAATTTAGAATGCTTAAAATGAAACTGAGTAAAGACAATTTGAAACTTTTATTGAAGCTACATGAAGGAAGCCATGAATGCTAGGCTATCAAGCTTGAATTTTTATTCTTTTAGCAACAGGGAACTAATGAAAAACTATGCATTAGGAAAATTATTTTAGAAGCCCTGTGAAGGATGGATTGGAGATTGAAGAATTAGGGGTTAGGAAGTATAATTAGGCCTATGGTTCAAATAGTAATGTATAAAAAGAGAGGAAGATAAATATTTGAGTTTGAGGTTCTCAATAAAATAGCTAGCAATATTTTCATTAATGAAGACCTACAATCTAAGGGAGAGATTAAGGTTCAATAACCAGATTGGTGATCTCATCCACTCCTATTTTGCCTCGAATATCATATCTTTAAGATAATTTCCCAAAATAAAAATAATGTGCAAGGGAACAAAGGGGGAAGAATGCTGAAAAGATTGCCTTGTTTTTGGTTTTTAGTCATTCAGTCATGTCCAACTCTTTGTGGTCCCATGGGCCATAGAATGTTAGCCCTTCTATACTTACCTTTCAAAGTCTCTCCAAGTTCATGTTCATTGCTTCCATGACACTATCTATCCATCTCACTTTCTGCTGTCCCCTTTTCCTTTTGCATTCATTCTTGGCCAGCATCAGAGTCTTTTCCAATGATCCCTGTCTTCTCATTACATGCCCAAAGTATTTAAGATTCAGCTTCAGCATTTGACTTTCCACTGAATAGCCTAAATGAATTTCTTTTAGTGTTAACTTAATCTTGCTGTGCAAGGGCCTCTAAAAATGTTCTCTAGCAACTTTTCTTATAGTCCAACTATCATAGCCATACATCGCTGCTGGAAAATCCATAGCTTTGACTAAATGGATTCTGTTGGCTAGGTGGTATCTCTGCTTTCCAGTATGATGACCAGATTTCCCATAATTTTTCTTCCAAGGGGCAAATATTTTTCAATTTCATGGCTTCAGTCACTGTCTTCAGTGATGTTTGAGACCAGTAATATACAATCTGACACTTTGCCTCCCCATTTCTTTTCCCTTTCTTTGCCAGGAAGGGATAGGACCACTTGCCATGATATCAGGATTTCTTTTTCATATTCAGCTTCAAGCCAGCTTTTACAAACTCTGCTCTTTCACTTTCATCAAGGAGGTTCTTAATTCCTTTTCACTTTTTGCTTTCAGAGTGGTACTATATGCATATTTGAAATTGTTGATATTCCTCCCAGCAACCTTAATTTGGGTTTCTGATTCAACCAGCCTGACATTTCTCATGATATATTCTGCATATAAGTTAAATGAATAAGGTGACAATATACAGTTTTGTTGTACTCCTTTTCCAACCTGAAAACAATCATTTTCTCTCTGTGTGGTTTTCATAAAGGTTCCTCTGCAGATAAATAAAATGATCTGGTACTCCATCTCTTTGAGGACTTGCAATATTTTGTTGTGATTCACACAGTCAAAAGCTTAGCTTTAGTCAATGAAGCAAAAGTAGATATTTTTTCTAGAGCCCCCTTTCTTTCTTCATAATTCTGCTAATGTTGACAATTTTCTCTCTAGTTTTTCAGCTTCCTTAAAAACTAACTTGTTTTGGTAATTCTTAGTTTACATGTTGCTGATGTATAGCCTGTAGAATCTTAAGTATAGCCTTTCTGGTATATGAAAGGAACACAATTAATCTTTACAGCACCAGACTTTCCATTTGTCCCAGACACCTCGGCAGCTGTGCTTCCTTTCACATCTAGCCAAGCTAAATTATCAGTACTTGAGCTACTTGTATTTGTCCTCCATTCTTCCCCAGTTGCATGTAACTTGCCAGCCCGAGGGGGATCATCTTCTGGTGTCATATATTTTATCTTTTTAATACTGTTCATGAGATTTTTTTGGCAAAGATGCTGGAGTGCTTTGCCATTTCCTTCTCAGTGGATCACCTGTTGTCAGAACCCTTTGCTATGATCTGTCCATCTTAAGTAGCCCTGCATGGTATAACTTATAGTGACAAGATATTGATCCAAAAGGGGAGATATTGCCTTAAGGATACTTTAATTGTAAGGTACGAGTTGATTTCAAACATTTTCTCTTCTCTCTGTGCCATTCTGAAATTGAGAGTAATATAGAAGAAAGAAGGGTTTATCTAAGTACCTTAACTGTACTCAAATATTCTGGCAAGCAGCTTCAAATTTTTTGCATGCTCATACCTGTTTTCTTTTGAATATGTCTTTTTGTATCTCATAGGTTATGTAACACCCTTCTTCCATTCCCATGGTACTTGAAGGCATTTCTCTTTCTCATTCTTCCCAAAATATCACTTAAACACCAATTATGGCTATCCCTCCTCTACTGTTGCTTACTCTTTTAAAAATACCATTGGTAGTAGGAACTCATGTTTAGTTAGTATTCCAGTGGAATTGGGGACTTTTCTGCTATTTCCACAACAGTTTTCCAAAAATTCCATATTGATCACTGACTTTTTTTATCCTTCAGTTCTTTCAAACTAATTTGGAAAGATTTAGAATTTCTGTGGTTTTCCTAAAGTGTATGGTAACTTCAGTGTACAAGAATAAAATATCACTTCATCCTTTACATCCCATTTTACCCTATATGCTTGAGAAAAGAAACTTATGGCAGCATAGTCTCTTTTTACTAGTAAGCTAGCCAGGTTATTACCAGCTCATCCTAGGTTTTCCTCATACTAGCATTTAGTCACTCTTGCCCAACCGAACAGTAGGAGTTAAAAGGTCACCTAGCAAAAGATTCTATGAAGAAATGATTGGATAAGTCATTGAAAAAAAAGGTATTAGTGTTTTAGAAACAAAAGTGGAAATGAAGAGGTAAATTAATAGTGATAATGACTGAAGATACTTGAGAAATGACATAGTACTTTAAATGATATTCTACTGTATCATATAGGAAGACTACAGAACAAGTAATATGTAAAGGGTCATGGATTTGGCAATTATGGGGTTACTAATGACTTTCCAGAGTGAATTAATTAAACCATTACTACATACAAACCACTGTTCTAAATGTTGGGAATACAAGTAGAAAAGTAAGACAGATTTTGGTCTCAAGGAGCTCACATTTTAATGGGAAAGACAACACATACGGGAGATTTCAGCTACACATCAAAGGAAAGGTCACACATTCTTTACAATGTAGCAGCAAAACAGATGGTAATATCTCTTCCTTAGTTTAGTTTCTATTGATAAAATATCAATTTGTTATGCTGACTCATTCAATAGTGCCAAGCACTTTGGTGGCAAGAAGTTTCTTTTCCTGAGTCTTCATTAGCTGTGGTTGTACCACCAGGTGAAAAAGTTGCTAGGCTCCATTTCCACAAAGCTTGCTCCCCAGGATGATGAATTAATGCACTGGGCTCAAAGTATTGCTATTAATTTTTCTTTCTTTCTTTCTTTCTTTCTTTCTTTCTTTCTTTCTTTCTTTCTTTCTTTCTTTCTTTCTTTCTTTCTTTCTTTTTCTTTCTTTCTGTCTGTCTTTCTTTCTTTCCTTCCTTCCTTCCTTCCTTCCTTTCTTTCTTTCTTTCTTTCTTTCTTTCTTTCTTTCTTTCTTTCTTTCTTTCTTTCTTTCGGCAATTGGGGTTAAGTGACTTTCCCAGAGTCACATACCCGGCAAGTGCCAAGTGTCTGATCAGAGACTGGATTTGAACT
>JAQQSW010015857.1:0-11799 GCA_028646575.1 Pseudocheirus occidentalis | reverse complement strand
TTAATAGTGTCTTGATTTCTCATAAAGTCATTTGCTTCCATTTGCTCCACTCTCATTCTTAGGAATTATTCTCTTCTGAATGCTTTTGAGATTCTTTTTCCATCTGGCAAATTCAACTTTTTAAGGCATTCTCCTCATTGGCTTTTTGGGCCTCTTTTGACATTTGAGTTAACCTATTTTTTAAGGTGTTCTTTTCTTCAGTCAGGTTGTTGACTGTCTTTTCGTGATTTTCTTGCATCATTCTCATTTCTCTTCCCAATTTTTCCTCCACTTCTCTTATTTGGTTTTCAAAATCCTTCTTAAGCTGCTCTATGGCTTGTAATCATTCTACATTTTTCTTGGAAGCTTTTGGTATGGGAGTTCTGACTGTGTTGTCTTCCTCACATTGCATACTTTGATCCTTTTTGTCCCCAAAAAAGAAATCTAAAGTTGGATTGCTGTTCTTACTTTGCTTCCTTTGCCTGCTTATGTTGCCAGTTAATTACTTGACGTTTTAGCTCTTTGGAAGTCTGCTTCCAGAGGGGAGAGCTTTGTCCCAAATTGCTGGGGTTTTCACAGCTGCCGGAGCTATTAGGAGGCCAGCATCTCTGCAGCCTCCACCAGCTTTGTCTCACTGTTCATGTACCTCAGGACCACCACCCAAGACCATGATCCAGATCCAGGCAGCTTAAGGCAAGAGCACTTACCCTCTGAATGATTGCTTGGCCTCCCAGCAATCTGCAGGCCATGAGCTCTGAAGCAGCCACGTGGAGGTGGCTGCAGGGCTGCCACTTCTGGTGCTTTCTTGCCCTGGGGGGTAGATAGCGGGACAAGCTTTTCTCCCCCAAATTTAGCCAAGTTCCACTGACCTTTCACTTAGTCCTTGTTTCTTATGGGTTGATAATTCTGGAAACTGCCACAGCTGCCAGTGATCTACTCTCCTGAAAGCTCCAGCCTTGGTTTGTCCTGGCCGTCCTAGGGCTAAGCTGTGCTTTTAGGCCGGGCTGGTTTTGGCTCCCAGTGTGATATGATTATGAGCTCTTCCTGTCGAGCTGCCTTCAGCTGGAGATTTGTTTGTCTGTACTTTTGTGGGTGCTGGAGTTCTAAATTTGTTTAAAGTCATATTTTATAGGTATTTGAGGTAGTTATGGGGGTAGCAGTGGAGTTTTCCTGCTTCTACACTTCTATCTTGGCTCCACCCTATAACCAGTGTCTTAATCCATGCTTATTGAACTGAATTGGTTTGGGTGCCATATCACACTGTTAAATCACATAGCATTTGCAGTCCATTAAAGCCCAACTGTTCATCTAAACATCTTGTACCTGTGCAGTTGATTTTTTGAACCCAAGTGTTGACTTTACATTTAACCCTTTATCATTTCATCTTATTTTACTTTGTCCAGTGTTATAACTTATCAAAATCTTTTTGGATTATGGGATCCATTACATCAACTTTCCCTCTTAGCTTTGTGTCTTCTGCAAATTTGCTAAGTATACCATTTATGCCTTTACCTGAGTCATTGATATTAAACACCACAGATTCTTCAGATGTTCCATTGGAGATTTCCTTTAAGTTGACATTAAATCATGCTTTATGGCTTCACCATAGGTCTAGTTATTCCCAAATTCATCTTTACTATCTAGTCCATATCTTTTCAGCTTTCCCAGAAGGCTGATATAGGGAGCTTAATCAAATGTTTTGTTGAAATCCAATTGAACAGGGCAGCTATGTGGTACGGAGATAGAACACTGATCCTAGAGTCAAGAGGACCTGAGTTCAAACCCAACTTCAGACACTTATTAGCTGTGTGACCATGGGCAAGTCACTTGACCCCAATTGCCTCCCCACCCAAAAAATCCATTTGAACTATATTTAGAGGTTCCCTTGATCTACGGTTTAGAATACCTTTCAATTAAGGAAATTAAACTACTCTGGAATTGCTTATCTTTGATGAAGCCATGCTATTTTTTTCTAACCTATCAAGACATTTTTGAAGAACCTTACTATGTTCCAGGCATGGTCTGAAGCACCGGGGATACAAAGACAAAAATCCCTGCCCTCAAAGAACTTACAGTCTGTCTGGAGGAAGTAATATGTATCTGTTGAAGGATGTTTTCTAGGTTCTTTTTTTGATCATGGCTTTTGATCATCTATCTAATCATTTCTCATCTCTCTACATATCTTTATGTGTCTACATGGATATACAAAAAAAACATGGGATAAAGTTTAGGAGAAGGCCCTGGGGGGGCAAAATAAGGAAAGACCATATAGAAGTTTACACGAGTTAAACCTTGAAGGGAACTCAAGATTCTAAGAGGTGGGAGGGAGGGCGGAATGTATTCCAAGGATCAGCAGTAGTCAGTACAGAGGCATTGGCAAGAAGGGAAATGCTGTGCATGTGGGACAATAAGAAGGTAACTTTGAGTGATCCATAGTGTGACATTTTAAAAGGTCCTAGAGACGAGGTTTCTGGGTAATTTAATCATTTTTTCTTAATAAGGCCAGCAGTTTATTGGTAAAAGGCTGGTCATTTGGCCATCTCTCTTAGACCAAAGACCCCTAATGGCAGTGGGGACACAGTTTCTATGCCTTCGGAAGAGGAGATATTCCCAAGAGGGTGATAATCAACTCAGATTGGTTAACACAATGGAAAGTATGGGCTATATTAAAATCAGGGTCTTGGGGCACATGATTCAGGCCACTCAAATCTTGGTCAAAGACACATCAATGTCCATATCACCTGTCTTGGTAACAGGGAGAATCAGCATTTTCCCAGGACCTGTCTGAGCAAACACAATGAATGGGGATACACCCATTGGCCTAAACTTAGGGTTTATTTTACTGTCTGGTTAGATCTTGACCTGAGTAAATCTTTAAGACAGATTTCCCACGCTGGTTGATTTCTAGATGAGGAAGTAGAAAAGGGGGAAAAACTTATCCCTAATACAGTGACTAATTATTAAATACAAGAGAGAAACATTTGTTTCTCACCATGGTGTACACGAAGAAACTCACTGTTTCTTTTCCTAGATGTTGACTGACCATCTCATATAACACATTCTAAAACCTCACCAGGAATTGACCCTTTCTTGAATTTTTAAATGTAGGAATGGCAGAAGGCATCATTTCATCATGAGGCAGGTTGTAGGCACAGGAAACAATGGGGCATTTTTTTTAGCGTGACAGTGAGTAGTTACAGTAGCCTAAAGCATGTGTGGCATGTAGAAAAATGGTTGGATCCATGTTGTAATGCAGTGGTGTCAAACTCCAATAGAAAGGGGAGGGTCCTACTAAATTGTACATAAGGACTTATACATATCAACTTAGTTTTAAAATGTAATGCTATCCTTGTCTTATTGTATTTTTATTAATTTTGAGAATTATTTCCCAATTAAATTTTAATCTGTGCATATAGGCCCACACTGGTGTTTTTGGCACCTCTGGAAGACATTGGAAATTAAGCTGAAGAATTTTTTCAGGTCCCACCTGAGTTAGGGGCAGCATGTGCTAGTAATTAGAAGGGCTTGCCCAGTGGGAAAGAGAGGGCAATCCTTGCCCGTAGCGGGAGAAGAGCAGGAATGGTCTGATACAAGGCTGAGTCAATTATATTTGTATTCTGGGGCTTGTAATGTAGCAGCCAATCAGAGTTCAAAGCTGGGGGAATCTACTCGGGCAGCAGTTGTTAGATTTTTTAATTTCAGATCCCCTTTTCCCTCCTAAAACAATTAAGGATCCCCTCCCCCAAGAGCTTTTATTTATGTGAATTATATCTATTGAAAATTACCAAATTAGAAATGAAACATTTTAGTATTATTATGAAATTAGTTTTGAGCTTGTAGACCTCCTGACCTTGAAAGGATCTTAGGGACCCTCAATGGTCCCTAGTCCACACTTTGGGAACCACTGTGGTAGAGATTAAGAGACTAAGATTCAAAGAATCCAGGGAACTAATACTTTGTTCAACTTCAGCTCTTTCCTAGAAGATAGGCAATTTCAATTGTGAAGACTCATATGCCCCAACTCTAGCTAACACTAATGACCTGCATCAATCAAAAGATCCACAAATAAGCATTTATTAGGTACTGACTGACTACATGTCGTGCACTGGGAATAAAAAAGGCAAACAGCTTCTTCCTCAGGGAGGTTACATTCTCTCTGGGGAGGCAGCATGCGCATATATAATAAAAATAGATAATAATGATAATGACAGCTAACATTTATTTGTATACTGCTTACTATGTGCCAGAAACTGCATGAAAGGCTTTATTATCTCATTTAATCCTCCTAACAATCCTGGGAGGTAAGGTGCTATTGTTATTCCCATTCTATAGATGAGGAAACTGAGCCAGACACTGGTAAAGTGACTTGCCCAGGGTCACACGGCTAATGCGTATACGAGGCTGAATTTGCACTCAGATCTTCCTGACATCTGGCCTGCTGCTCTATCCACTGTACTAGTATATACAAAGTAAATGCAAAGGAACTTTTCTGAGGGGTAAGACTAGAAGGAAGGCCCTAGCTGCTGAAGGAAAGAAGGGTAATCAAAAAGGGGAGCTAACTTGAGGCATCGTATAGCCTCTAATATGCATTGTAGAAAATTCAAAAGTATCCAAATATCCTAAGATTATAGGTCTGTGTGGGTGAAGAGTGGAGTCTTTGGGTATAGGGCCCTGGGCGTATGAAATTAAATGCCTATTTTATGGTGCTGACTCTTTAGGAGTTCAGGAAAAGGACAGATAATTTTAGGTAGTAGTAGTTGGATAGACTTCACAGAAGGGATTGGTCTTAGAAAGTATGTAGGAAGGAGTGTAGGTATTTCAGACATGAGAAGTAGAGGGATGTACCTGGAAATTTATCTGGAAATTTTATGTTCATTAGTAGTAACAATGAAACATCAAAATTAAGATATTCTGGAGGCATTTGAAAATATGTATTGGGAACTCAGATTGGATATCCTCTGGTAGCCTTCTATATTAAATGTTAAAGATAGAACTTTGGAGGAAGAAGGCAGAAGTAAAGACAGAGGTGGTATGGTCAGAGAAATAGGAGTGTCCAGACAGAACACTGTCAGAAAGTAATGCAGCCTTCTTATCACAGAATTGTGAAGTTTCAAGGTTGGAAGGGACCTTAGAGATTGTCTCATCCAACCCTAACTTGACACCCCTTACACATCTCTGACAAGTGATGGTTCAACTTTTGTTTGAAAGTCTCCACTCACTGACTCTCAAGGCAGCCATTTCTGGATAGCTTTAATAATTAGGAAAATTTCCCTTTTGTTGACCTCAAATCTATCCCTCACAATTTCTTCCCATTTCTTCTTTTTCCAACCCCTGGGGTCAAGCAGAATGTCATCCACACGAAAGCTCTTGGAATACATGGCAACAACCATCTTGTGCCTTTCCTCATGCCCTGGCTGATAAAGCATGGCCCTCCATTCTACATCTGACTCCCCTACTTATTGAGTGCTAAGAACAGAGCCTTGGAGGAAAAGTATAGAGGTGGAGACAAAGCCTGGGGACCTGGGAAACCACTCCATTACTCTGCTTTTCCATCTTTAAAGTGGAGATGATTCCTGCCTTCTCCTCATGTGAAGTAATTTCAAAATATAGGAGACTTGCATCGTTTTCAATTATGAGAACACAATGCAGCTAAGACAAAGGTTTTAGAACAATAGTGAAGAATTATTTTCCAGACTTCAGCAATAAGACTTTTCAGATGTATTGTTTTGTGTTCAGAAAAACAAATGATTCTTCACAAGGAAATCCAGCTGAATTATTCAGATCTTGCACCAAAATCCTCCTCTTATGCCTTGAGTTGTTCAGGTGTTTCAGTCATATCTGACTCTCCATGACCCCATTTAGGCTTTTCTTGGCAAAGTTACTGGAGTGGTTTGCCATTTCCTTCTCCAGCTCATTTTACAAATGAAGAAGCTGAGGCAAACAGGGTTAAGTGACTTGCCCAGGGTCATGTAGCTTGTAGATGTAAGAGGCTGAATTTGAATTCAGGTCTTTCTGATTGCATTAGTCATTTATACTTGAGTGTGAATTAGTCTAGCATTGTGCCTTTCCTCTCACGAGCCAACTGAAATCACTGGGAGAATGGGAGTTTTGATTCAATAAGAGAGTAGAAAAGAATTTAATTTATGTACATTGGGTAGTTTCTAAAGAAGTCAGGTCTAGGTGGGACTCCTAGAGTGGGTGGATACTCAGCAATATTAGGGTACTGGGGAACCTGAGGCTGTAGAAACCAAGGCCAGAAGTTGACAGAAGGATGTAGGAAAAGGGAAGTAGATAACAGGAAGACAAAGTTTGCTTTACAATTTTATATAACTAGTCATGTGGTAAAACTGAACGACCTCATGACCACCCATTTTTATGAGAAATTATTACAAAGGGGAGTTGACATTTGAAATGTTTTCTCTTCAAAGTTTTAGATGGAAAGATAAACTAACTACCTTTTATGCCAAGGAAGGAAGGACTGGTGAGTCTCATGGCTGCTATTGGCCAGATTTCTTTCTCAAGTGTCTTCTTTGTAGGATGGACACCATCTAATGCGTTATGGGAAACCACAGCTGTCATGTCACTCTCAAAAGGTTAAGAATGACCCTAACATCCTAATGTTCCTCAATATTTCCTCCTTATGAGATTGCCATCCACTAATTGAATTCCTTTCCAAAAGATCTTTTTCTATAAATCAAGATAAGGTGATAGAGACTGTGGGAAATGCGAAGAACCACAGAGACTGAGAGTGAAGGCGGCTCCAGAAGAGATGTGTTCAAAGACGATGAAATCAAAGGCATCTTTCAGCTTTCCCTAGAGAGGTTGGTCGTCTTTTGAGTAACTTCAGAGAAAGGCTGACAAAGCAAGACAGATTAATAGGAGTAAAGGAGGAGAGTGGAAATGAAGAGAAATGTACAAAAGGGCTGTTGGAGTTTTACGCTGCAGACCTCAGGGCCTTCTGGGTTGGCCTGGAAACACCTTATTTCATCCCTGGATATGTTAATGTTATGTATATGCAGTCTCAGAATACCCTCCATTTGTGCCCATTTCAACAGTCATCTCCTCTCATCCTCTCAGATCCCTGACCATATTCTCCCAGAGATCTTGTTCAGAGGATCTGCCCAATATCTTGGAGATCTTTAGCTGTTTTTAAATGAGGTAAGCATATATACATCACACTCAGTCAATTCACTCTCAGTTCTCTTCCCTTTGGACCTGCACTGATTTAGGCATATGCTGCCCTGAATATATATAATTCAGACATATTTCTCTCTCTCTCTCTCTCTCTCTCTCTCTCTCTCTCTCACACACACACACACACACACACATACACACACACACATACACACACACACGCCCTACAGATCACTGCATTTTTAATGTACATTTTAATATGTAAATAATTAAAATGTGTCTGCTGTGTGTAGAACATTGAATTAGGCTCTTTGAGAGATATTTTAAAATGTTATGTAAATATATATATGAGATAAATTTAAATTTATAAATATATAAATATATAAGATATAATTTTATGTGATATATTTAAACTTATGTAAGATATAAAATTTATGATATAAGATTTTTTTTAAACCAACTTTACTATTTGGATTCAGTCATCATCATTCCCCTCCACAACCCCATCCCAAGCAAAGCTCATTACCAGGAAACTCATCTTAGAGATTGCATCAGCTTTAGTGCTTACATTTTATCAATACCCTCAATAACCACTGTCCCTCTGATTGAAGGGTTAAGGGGATGTGGGGTAGGGCAAAAAAAAACCCCAAACAAACAAGGAACAACTTTCTTCTAAAGTCTCTGCTTTATAGAAGCCTCAGAATCCCTGACTTCATTTACCACTGTTGAATTTTGTGTTCATCCCAAGTCCCTCTGCCACTTCCCCTTTCCATCTTCCTTTTCTGTGTTTTCTTCCCCTATTAGATGGTAAGCTCCTTGAGTGCAGACTGTCTTCCTCATTTGTTTCCTCAGGGCTTAGCGTAGGTGTCTGGCACATAGTAGGTGCTTTAATAAAACACTTATTGTATTATATTGTCCCTAACCTCATGAAGCTTACCTTCAAGTAGGAGCATAAGATAAACCAAGTTGTTGTATATTCTCTCCACCATTTGAATGTGAACTCCTCAAGAGGAGAGGCTGTCTTTTGTCTTTCTTTGTATCCTTAGCCCTTAGTACAATGCCTGACACATAAGAGATGCTTGTTAAATGTTTGTTGATTGATTGACACAAAGATACACACTATATAACATAACTGTGCTTGAAAGTTACCCAACAAAATGCAGAGTGAGATTTGAAGAGAGAAGGTTTATTACCAAGTGAAGTCAAGGAGACCTTCATGGAGAATGTGCCATTTGATTCAGACTTTAATGGATGGGTAGTAATTCAGCATGTGAGGAGGAGAAGGGAGGATATCCTAGACACAGGAATGCTGTGACCAAAGGTGTAGGAGTTGGAAGGTGTTTGGCACATTCAATGCACAGAAATTAGAATGGATTGACTAGGATTTGGAGGGCAGGAGAGGATATTAATATGCAGTAAGTCTAGAAAGGTACCATAGTACCAGATTGCAGAAAATCTTAAACGTCAGACAAAGATGTTTGGACTTTACTCAGGAGATGATGTATATCTCAAAGAATTTAAGAGGTTGCTGGTGGCATGCTGGATAGGGTCCTGGCTTAGAGTCAGGAGGACCTGAGTTTGAATCCAGCCTCAAATACTTGCTAGCTCTGTGACCTTGGCTATACTTCTGTCTGCCTTAGTTTTCTCAAATTACTGTAAAATGGGGATAATAATAGAACCTACTTTATAAGGTTGTGGTGAGGACCAAGAGAAATAATATTTTTTTAAAAAAGTACTTAGCACAGTGCCTGGCATAATAAGTAGTATACTCTATAAATCCTTCTTCCATCCCATCCCATTACAGCAAAGAAGTGATATGACCAGATCTGTGCGTAAGAAAGATTATTCTAATAGCTGTGTGTAGCAACTGTACAGGAGTCAGAGTGGAGGAGAAAGTAGCTGTTATGAATTAATTACATTCAGGCAATTAGTTGCTGATGATGACTATTTCATGTATTAGAGTGATGGCAGTAGAAATAGAGGGGGAGGAAGATGTGAAAATGTTGCAGACGTAGAATTGAAGAGATTTAGTCAAGGCTGGATGACCTTTTCTTGAGTATGACCATTATGAGAGATTATTTTTCTTAGCTTTGGATTTGACTACATGACCATTGAGGTCTGTTCCAAACCCACAATTCCACGATGCTGTGATTGTGACCAATTAGATAGGAGGGAGAGAAGAGAGTCAAAGGTGATCTAAAGGTTGTGTAGATGAGTGACGGGGTGAATGGTGGTGACCCAGGCAGAAATAGTGAAATCAGAAAGACGAGCAAGTCTAGGGGGAGTCATGTTGAGTTTGACATACTGGTAGACACTGAAGTGGACATCACAGAATAACTGAATGATAGAGGTGGAAGGGTTCTCAATGACCATCTGGTCATCCAGGCCTAAAAAAGTATTCCTTCTATAGCATACCTCAGAGAAGGCCACTTAGCCTTGGCCTGAGGGCCTCTAGTGATGGGGAACTGAGAATCTCTTGAGTTAATTAATTCTAGTTTAGGATACCTCTAATTAAGATTTTTTCTTTCTTCCCTCAAGTTTAAATTTGCTTCTCTACCATATCTACCCAGATCAGCTTTAGTTTTGCTCTCTAGTGCTGAAAAGAAAAAAAGTTTAGTCCCTTCTCCAATCATCAGGCTCTGAAATATTTGAACCAAGTTATCATGTCCTACCTGAGTTTTCTCTTTTCCAGACCAAACACCTTGAGTTCTTTCAACACTTTAGCATCCTAGTGGTCCTGTCTTGGCTACTCTCTAGCTCATCAAAGTCCTTCCTAAAATGTAGTTTCCTGAACACAATCCAACAGATATAATTTTTCTGGAAGAAGAAATCCCTCTCTGGAAATTTTCTCTGGCTGCCCTCTCTACTCGTGCCCCCCACCCCTACTATGCCTTCTTCTACATCTCCACTTACTGACTTTCCTGACTTCCTTTAGGATCCAACCAAAATCTCATCTTTTACTGGGAGACTTCTCCATCCTTCTTAATTACAGTGCCTTTCTTCTGTTAATTATTTCCTATTTGTCCTATAAATAGCTTGCTTTGTTTGCTTGTTTTATCTCCCATGAGATTATGAATTCCTCAAGGGCAGGGAGTGTCTTTTGCTTCTTTTTGTATCCATGGTACTTAGCACAGTGCCTGGCAATAGTAGGCACTTAATAAATATTGATTGATGCATATCCAATGCATATGCATCCATTGATACATATGCATAATGCATATCCAAGACCCATTAATTCAAGATCACATTTATCTTTTTTTGGCTACCAATCACATTGTTTAATTCCACCAAGTTTGCAGTAATGGGATCTATCCTGTTGAAGAACTTTTTGAATTCTGTCTCTATCATCTGTCCTCTTAACCAGTGCCCTATCATTTGCACATTAGATAAGCTTGCTGTCTATGCCTTTATCCAAATTATTGTTTTAAAGAATATGTTAAACACCATAGGACCAAGTACAGATCCCCGTGGCAGTCTACTGGAAACCATTTTCAAAGTTGACATAGAACCATTAATGTTATTGTTTAGTAGTTTCAGCTGTGTCTGAATCTTCATAACCCATTTGGGGTTTTCTTGGCAAAGATCCTAGAATGTTTTCCCATTCCTTCTCCAAGAGAGGAGAGTGTCCAGTAGAAAGAAGTGCCCAATTCTGTCAAATACAGCTAGAATGTGAAGTAGAATGAGGACTGGGAAAAAAAGATCATTGACTTGGTGATTACTGAACCACTGTCAGTCTTTGGGATAGTGAGGGAGCTGGTGGGGTAGGAGCAGAATATAGATCTCAAAGGGGTTGAGGAGAAAGTGGGGCATTGGTTCTAAACAACCTTTTCAAGTTTAGCATTTAGTGAAAGGGGAGAAATGAGGCAGTAGCTGAATGTTTGAGAAAAGGCAAAGGGATATTTTTTTTAGAATATTCTCTGCTCTTTTTGGATCCTTTTTTTATAGTCAGACATTCATAATTGTCACAATCCTTTACCACAAACTTCTTTTATCATGTGAAATATTTTAAAATGTGCTTAATTTCACACTAAATTAGATATTAACTTTTTATTCTAAAAAAATGACATTTTTATATTGATGCATGTCACAATCAACACACCATATTTCTCCTGGCTGTTTGCACAAAACTGATTGGCTGATGTCAAAAGTGCAGACACGTAAGGTAAGACACCAAAGTGGTCACTTTTTTTGCTTCCTCAAACCCCACACAAGAAATAATCCTGCCTTGCCCATCAAGAAAATCTGCCCCCTGAGTCAGCCAAATCCTACCACAAAGCAATGCTTCATTACTGAATTGTGTTATCTCCTCTGCTTGTTCCATAGCCCTTTCTCTGGAAGTTTCAACAAAGAGGCTTAAAAGACCCTAAAAAACCAAACAAGTCATATATAAATTTAAACCACTTCCAAGAATTCTCACGTTATGAAAAGCTGTATAGTGAATTTTTAACCAATTCCATCTTACTACATACACGTTTGGCATTTTAGCACCAGTATCTTTTGGTGACCTTGTTTTTTCTTTAAATAAGAGTATATGTATTCTGATATCACATAAGATGAAGTTTAGTTTTTGATGACAACTGCAAATGTCAGTGAACAGTGGGCATTCTGTGCAGCTGGAACAACCTGATGTCAGAAAGAATAAAAATCATGGCAGCTGTATGTGGCCATAACATTTCCATTGTTTTC
>JAQQSW010015856.1:0-11799 GCA_028646575.1 Pseudocheirus occidentalis | reverse complement strand
ATGGGGAGGAAGGGGAGAAAAATCTATAACTGAAGTGACTATGGAACAGAATAATGTAACCTAAAAGTGAACAACAAGTTAACTTTAAAAAAATAATAATAAAATAAAATTAAAAAAAAAAGAAAATAGAAGGACTACAACTATGATTTAAGCTTTTTGCAAAAAAATGATATGACTTGTCATCTTATTCTTAGACTGTTTCAGCCATGCCAGACATTGTATGTATATTTAAATAACTGATGGAATATATGAATGAAAAATGCTTACTAGATTCCAGGCACTTCACTAAGTACCTGGAATACAAATTTGAAAAGTGCGAAAGTTTCTACTTGCATTCTAATAGGGAGACAAAACATATATGTGAATGTTGACAAGGAGGAATGTTTGGTTTGAGGAGTCCAAAAGTTATATTGTTTGTAAAAGCAGTAGGCAGTCGATAGAAAGAAGAGGAATAAAAGAGTCAGTGAGGGAGGGAGAGAGAAGTAGACAAATAGAGAGAAACAGAGAACGACACAGAGATAGGGAAAGTCACAGACATGAATGTGTTTATATATGCATATACACACATACATACACATATATCCACATGTGTGTATACACACATACATAGCCATGGGCATGGAAATGTTATGTCTTTTATTTGTGTGGGGTGTATAAGTAGTAAAAAAATACCCACTAGATTAAAGGGTATGAAGATTTAGTCCCTTCTTTAGCAGGATTCCACATTTTTTCCAGAAAAGCTGAAATAAGTTACATTTCTCCAAACATCGTATGAAATAAACCTTTCTTCTTATAACACTATGAGAAAAGTGATGCTTTCCCATCTATTGTCATTTTTTTCCTGATATGAACAATGGTTTGGTATAACTTTCTGTTTGTACTGACCTGGAGCACTTTTCCATTCAGTACAATCAATTAACAAACATTTGTTAAGGAACTACTATGTGCCAAGAATTGTGGTAAGAGTTGAGGATATAAAAGGCAAAAAGTTCCTGATCTCAAGAACCTTACTGTATTAAAGGGAGAAACAACACTCAAACAAAATTTGAAAAGCAGCCAGGTAGTGCTGCATGGAACCTGAGATTAAGAAGACTTGAGTTTCAATCTTGCCATAGACACTTACTAGCTGTGTAATCTTGGGCAAGTCACATAAGCACTGTTTGCCTTGGTTTCCTCATTTGTAAAATGGGAATAATAATAACATTTAACTCCCAGACTTTTTGTGAAGATCAAATGAGATAATAATTATAAAAAATCAAGATAGTGCCTAGCACATTGCACTATATAAATGTTAATCATCATTAAATGGGAAATAATTAACAGAAGAAGATACCCAAAGAGAGTTAGGGTTGCCTGAGAGCCTAAAATACCAACATAGATGGTCTTGCCAAAAGAATTTGACTCAAGTCTTCTAAGCCAAAACAAACTAAAGTTTAGTAAAATTTCACCATATGGGGTAGATTCTTAAGGATCCAGTCTATTCTAAGCTATTCTATGGTGCTCTCACACAATAAGTCTGTGCTAAGCTATTCTATGTCATTCTCACACAGAGCAAGTCTGCGCTAAGGCAGTCTGTGGTGCTCTCACACCACATGGAGGGAATATGGGATTCTTATATACAGAGGAATCTATGAGTGGTGTAGAGGAGGAGCTTGGGGAGTATATTCAGGAGGAGATAATGAGGTCAACGCAAGAGTGGATTGATATTTTGATAGACTTCTGGGTGGGAAGCAGATGGACAATGGAGGGCCAGGCTAGTAATAGGTTTGGGCCCAGCCACACTAATATACTTATGGCTTCTGCAAATGTCTCATCAAGTGGAAAGATTCAATCAGACTTCAAGGGGTTTCCCAGAGCATATACATCAAAGATTCTAGGACCTCAAGGGGGATCCCAGAACCTACACCTCAACAGAAATGAATGTTCTGTCTCCTCACCTCTGCTTCTTGAAAACTTTGCCTACAAGATTTACTGTAAACATTAGCTCACATGCTCATAAAATATGACCCTAAACAAATTTTAGAGCTCCTGAACCCAAAAGATGACAGAGTAACAAAACTCCCACTGAAAGAAACCTAGCAGGTGTATGGAAAAGGTTCATTGCTGTATGGTGGGAGCAGAGCACAGCCCCTTGCAGTTTTAGCCCCAGGCTGTCCAGGAGAAGGCACAGTGGAGCTTTCAGGAGAGTGGATCACCCGCAGCTCTGGCAGTTTCCAGAATTATCAATCAAAAGGAGCCAAGGACAAAGTGAAAAGGTCAGCAGAACTTGGCTAAATTTGGGGAGAGGGTGGGCCCGAATGCTTCCAGAGGTAGAAGTGGTCTGAAATGGTGGCCCTGCAGCTGTTCCATGTGGCTGCTTCAGAGCTCCAGGACTGCAGAATGCAGAGGTGTAGGGGGAGTGATCATTCAGAGGCTAAGTGCTCTTGCCTTGACAAGCCTGGATCAGGATCACAGTCTTGGGTGGTGGCACTGAAATGTGTGACCAGTGAGCCAAAGCTGGTGAGGGGTGCAGAGTCAGTGGTCTACTAATAACTTTGAAAGCTGAAAAAGCCCCAGTGATTTGGGACAGAGTTCTCTACTTTGAAAGCAGACTTTTACTGACCCCAAAAGTCAAGTAACAGACTGGCAATGTGAACAGGCAAAGGAAGCAAAACAAGCTCAGCCATCCAACCTTAGATTCCCTTTGTGGGGACAAAAGAGATCTAAACATGGAATGGGAGGAAGACAAAACAGTCAGAACTGCTGCACCAAAAGCTTCCAAGAAAAATGTAAACTGGTAGCAGGCTATAGAAGAGCATAAGAAGAATTCTGGTATCAGGCTATAGAAGAGCATAAGAAGAATTTTGAAAAGCAAAAAGGAGAAGTGGAGGAAAAAATGGTGAGAGAAAAGAGAATGATGAAAGAAAATCAAGAAAAAAAGAGACAGCAACCTGACTGAAGAAAATAACACCTCAAAAATAGATTAACTCCAATGGCAAAAGAGGCCAAAAAAGCCAATGAGAAGAAGAATGCCTTAAAAAGTCAAATTTGACAGATGAAAAAGGAATATCAAAAGATTACTGAAGACAATAATTGCTTCAGAATTAGAGTGGAGCAAATGGAAACAAATGACTTTATGAGAAATCAAGATACTATTAAACAGATCCAAACAAAGGAAAAAAATAGAAGGCATTATGAATTATCTCCTTGAAAAAAAAGCAATGAACAGGAAAATAGATCCTAGAAAGACAATTTAAAAATTATAGGACTACCTGAAAGTTCTGATGAAAAAATGAACCTAGAAATCATCCTTCAAGAAATTCTCAATCCAAATTGCCCTATACTTTAGAACCAGAGGACAAAAGAGAATTTGAAATAATTCACCAATCAAATTTTGAAAAATATCCCAAAAAGAAAACTTATAGGAATGTTATAGCCAGGGTCAGGAATTCCAAAATCAAAGAGCAAACATTGCAAGCTGTCAAGAAGAAACAATTTGAATACTCTGGAAATGCCATCAGGAAAACCCAGGATCTAACAGTTTCTACATTAAGGGCCTGAAGGGCCTAGCATATGATATTCCAGAGATTGAGGGAGCTAGGTTAAAAGCAAGAATCACCTACCCAGGAAACCTAAGTATAATGTTTCAGGAGCAAAAATGTTCTTTCAACGACGTGGAGGATTTTCAAGAATTTTTCAGAAAAAAAAACAGAAATGAATGAATAATTTGACATTCAAACACAAGAAACATGAAAAGGTAAACATGGAAAATAAATCATAAGAGACATCCAAGTTGAACTATTGACATGGCAAAATTGGAAAACAAAAATTTTAACTTATGAAACTCTTCTCAGTATGAGGATTGGTGAAGGAAATATATGTGTGTGTGTGTGTGTGTGTGTGTGTGTGTGTGTGTGAGTCTGTGTGTGTACATATATACGCACACACATATGTATATATATATTTATACATAAATACTTACATATATATGAATGTATGTATGTGTATATGTGTGTATGCATGTATGTATGTATGTATGTATGTATATACACATAATTGTTGTAGGCCAAGACTTTCATAGTCCTTGGCCACATTAGCTCCCCATTTCTACAAAGGCCATTAGGCAGATATGCAAGGAAAACATAATCTTGTTGGGTGGAAACTCTCATTGGTTTCATGAATATCTAAAGAAAGTACTGAGTTAATTTGCAAGTCTTGATTGTAACACCCTGTTTGTACCTCTGGACATGGTCCTAGGATAAAGAGCTTAATGAGTGATTGGCTGTGGGCAGGGGTAGAGAAAGATGGAGACCAAGGGTGGTTCCTTGCATTCTGCTAAGAGTATATAAACCTTGTATCTTCCATGTATCTTTGGCTCTGTATTAAATGGTTCTGCAATAAACACTATGCAATAAACACAATAAAACACAATAAACATCCCCGTCTCTCTCCCTCTTTCTTATTCAGCTAGAAGGTCTCTCTCCCTCACTTCCTCCTTTTATTTCAGTCATCTGGTAGCTAGGCGCAAACTTGCTAGCCGCAGCACATAATGTTTATTATTATTCACATGCAACTGGAAATAAGGTATCTCAACTCTGGAATAGGGAGATCCATCTTGTCCTACAGGAAAGTCAGAGGGGTGATTGGGGAGTGTATAGGAGAGAGAAGATTGGGGAAGGGGTTATACATAGGGATTGTTGTTTTGGGGTGGTGGGTAGGGGAAAGATGGAGAGAAAATTTGTAATCTCATGGAAATTAATGATGTTAACTAAAAATAAACAAGAATTAATTTTTAAAAATACTGCTGATTTTCAATCATACAGTCTTTACTTGAAAACTTTGAGTGACCTGAAAGCCTTTCCCCAGAAGCAATAATTTATACTTTAGACTAGTTCTAATTATTAAGAACCTCCTCTCTGTGTTAAGTTGAAATTTCCACCTTGTTATTTGTACTCATTGGTTTGACACTGACCTCTGTAGCCAAGCTATATAGATCTAAGGTTACTTATTTTATTTCCATTTTTGATAACATTACTAACCCACAGGTTATGTATAGACATATAAATATAACTTATCTAGATTTTATCAGACAGTCTGATGAAGTAAAATAATTTCTTACTTCAGAAAAATGAAGAGCTGGCAGAACAAAACATAGATAAAGTATTGTCACAGTAGATGTAATTGAAAATTATGTCTCTATAGACTAATATCTACTTAAAAGAGGATTCCAGTTAAGGAATCTGTTCTCTGTTTCATGTTGTTTAATTTTTGGTCAATGAATTTTCCATTTTTTAAAGCTCTGCCTGATTCTTTGTGAGCCTATTTGGGGTTTTCTTAACAAAAATACAGAAATGGTTTGCCTTTCACTTCTTCACCTCATTTTATAGATGAGGAAACTAAAGTAAACAAGGTCATGTCATTTGCTTATGGTCACACAGCTCGGAAGTGTCTGAGGCCATATTTGAACTTAGGAAGATGAGGCTACCTCACTTCAGACCTAGCACTCTACCTACTGCATCACCTAGCTGCCCAAATGATTTATATAAAGGCACAACTGTTGCCCTTTTCACAGGTGTACATAGAATAAAAAAATCAGAAATGATTAAGATGTTGGATGACTGTCATCATGAAAAAGATCTTGAAAAAGTAAATAATTGGATTGAATTTATCATAATGAATTTGAAATGGGATAAATATCTTACAATTGAGTTAAATTAAGTTAAAATGTATGAGATTAGGAAGGAATGTTTGTACTGTAGTATGAAAGAAAAACTCAAGGAGTTTTAGTGAACTTCAAGCTTAATATGTGTCATTAATGGGACATATCATCAGAGAAAATCTAGTATGTTCTTCTAGTGCATTGAAAAATACAATTTACAAAAGTAGTTTTCAACTGTTTCTTTTATCTTGACCCCATTTGGCAGTCAGAAGAAGCCTATGAGGCTTTTCTCTTCATTTAAATATTTTTAAATGCACAAAATATGTAAGATAACAAGGGAAACCAAATATATTGAAATATAGTTATGAAAAATTTTTAAATGTTCATGGAGCCTTGGTTAAACATTTTTTGTTGTCAGTAATAGTCTGATGTGTTCTATTATTTATCTGTATATGGGTCAGTTCTAGGCATAATAGTTGAGAAAGGGCATTAATAATTTGGACAGTATCCAGAGATGAGTAACCAAATAAGAAAGAGCCTCAAGTCCATGCCATACCAATCACAAAAGTATTTATAAAACAAGTACTATGCACCAAAAACGTAATGGGGGAAAAACAGAAATGAAAGAGGCCTTACTCTGAAGAAGTTTAGGTTTTATTAGGAAAAAAACAATGTGTACATTTATAATTATCCAAAAAATTCCACTTTAGAAAATTTATGTGATTTCATTGTCTTAAGAACTCCTTTTATTAGTATAAACTGACATCAAGTCTGCAAATTAGAAAACATCCTGAGAACCTGAAAAGTTATATTATTTGCCCTGGGGGAACATAAAGGGAGTTGGCTGGAATAATAAAAGGTTAGAGTATGCGACTTTCCCAGAGTCTCATAGCTTTTCTATATCCAGGATTTCACTTGAATCCAGGTCTTCCTACTTCTGAAGCTAATTCTCTATTCACTATCAAACACATATATACATGTACACACATACACACATACATATATATGTACATACATGCATATATACATATGTACATACATACACATACATGTGATATATAATGATATCATATATTAATACAATATAATATTATAATTGTAAATTATATAAAATATATACAGTATTATAATTGTTAAAATAAAAATTATCTACAAGTTTTGGAAGAAAAATGACTGCAGAATGGAATGGAAATCCCAAATCTAAGTGAACAAACAAACCTTTAAAAGAAGTAAATGTGCAGAAGAGGGATGGATTTAAAGAAAAATGTACTATTTTTAACATATCAATTTTGAGAAACTTACCTAAAATCAAAGAGTACAAATTGTCCAGGAATTAGTTTGTGATATGGGAACAAAGCTCATTAGAAACACTACTAGGAAACAAAATTTAATGCATATGAGCTTATGAAATCACTAAGAGAGAATGTAGAAAAAGACGATAATATTGGGAGAACAATATTCTAGCATGTAACCTCACTTAAGATATGGATCATGGGTAATAATAATAAGGCTGTACATTCTTGCTTAAATAAAAAACCCTTTTAAAATTATTATTCTGTCCTTTCCTTTATTTTTTCCATAGAAATGTTTATATATTAGATTTTTTTTCTTTTGAATACTGCTAGTTCATATACTTTTATCATTTGTATTTTGGAGAAGTGTGCCTAATCTGATAAATTATAAATTCTTTATGCATATTGTAAATTATTCAATTTTTAGAAAACAAATATGCAAAACAACTTATTTCAAATATATTCCTCCTGCTACTCATTCCTCATATAACACTTATCACATTTACATTAGAACAAAATCTTTTTATCTTGTGAAATCAAAATTCCGCATTTTGTCTGGAGTTATACTCTTTTTGACTTGCATGGTGATCTGCTCTAATTACTTCCTTGATCTTAAAATAATTGATGCTGATGCTTTTTATATTTAATGTATTATAAGTATATATTTGGAGCATATATAAATACTTATTGTGACTTATTGATGTAAACCTAATTTCTGCCGGAGTGCTATCTATTTTTCTGAGTAAATTTTATCAAACAGGGGTAGTTCCCTTTTAGATTTATCAAAAAATATACTAGTGTCTTTGTACCTATGTACTTAATTTATGATACTGATTGATTGATCTGTCCCTTTTTGTCAATTTGTCTCAATATCTGTGTCTTTTACTATGTTTCTGTTATCTCTGTGTCTGTTTTTTCTTTTCTGTCTACCTGTCTCCCTCTTTTTCTCTCACTGATTGACAAATCATTTAATGGGTACTGCTTTGTTATACCTTTTGAGATATGTTACTGATAGACTCCCCCCTCCTTCCTTCACCTTTTTTCAATTAATACTCATGAGAATCATTAACATATGTTCTTCAAAAAGAATTTTGATTATTTTTCTAAAATATTCTCCAAAATAATTTTGAGAACTTATTTATTTATTTATTCATTCATTTATTTATTTATTTTTTATACAGGAAGACACACTTTAATGAGTTTTTTTTTAATGGAGAATCAAGCAATGCTGCCAGCATTAGATGCAATCCTGGGCCACAAGTCAGCACACTCCTTGGCAACAGGCCCCATGATGGCCGAACCTTTCATCTCGCCTTTGTTGTTTACTATGACCCCTGCATTGTCTTCAAAATATAGGAACATACTGTCTTTTCTCCGATACAACTTCCATTGCCATATTACCACTGCTGGATGAGCCTTCTTCCGGAGCTCTGGTTTCCCCTTTTTGACTGTGGCCATTACCATGTTACCTACACCAGCTGCAGGGAGCCGGTTCAATATCCCCTTAATCCCCTTCACAGAAATGATGTACAGGATCTTTGCACCTGTATTATCAGCACAATTGATGACAGCTCCCACAGGGAGACCCAAGGAAATTTGGAACTTTGCTCCCGATGACCCACCACGTCCTCGCTTAGACATCTTGGCTCCCGGAAAGGACGAAAAAAAAAGCGAGAATTTATTGATAGAGTAATGAATAAATAAACTATTTTAGTTATTATTGATCTTTTTATTCTATTTTTTCATTTTTCCCTTAGCAATTAATGTTTCTTTAATTGTTTAGGCGTGGATTTCCCCAAAGGGTCTTGTAAACTGAATATCATGTCATCCCATGGAATCTTAGTTTAAATACTAACAAATATTGTAAAAGGTGGTAGTTATTTTAAACAAATTTTCTTTATCAAGCTCTTTTTTCTGGAATTTTTTATTATAAGGAATGTAAATTATTAGGTGGACTTATTTTATACCTTACGATTTTACTGAAGTTCATAATTTTTTCAATTAACCTGAGTTAACATTATTAAGACACTTTTAGTTTCTGTTATATAATCATACTTTTACTGTTTATATTATTAATGTGAATTTTATTTATAGTCTTCCATATGAGAAATCAGCCTTAGCACCAACAGTCACTAGGATCATAAGTCCATTGTTTACTTTTTTTTTTACTTTCTTTCTCCCTGGTTTAGGTTTTCATTTTGCATTTCTCTCATAAAAAGGAGTGAAGAATGTTGTATTGCTCTTTTACTGCTGAAATCAGTTCCTATACTATTAACATTAAATTTTATTTGATATTGAAAAAGAATCATTTGCAAAGATTATTGGGGGTGGATCCACGATGCCAGAGAAGAAGAAAAAATTTGGCATGGGCTCTGGCTCAAAACAATTCACATACATGTAAAAATAAATTACTCCAAAAAATGTTAAAGCCACAGAACCCACAAAGTGGCAGAGAGAAACAAATCTCCTGCTGAAGACAGCTGGCAGACCAACACAAAAGGTCTATTGCAGTGTGCTGGGAGCCATGCTCAGTCCTGCAGGAGCATTGTGGTTCCAGCCCAAGGGAGGCCCTGACCAGGTGCAACCAGAGGAGACATCAGGAGCGTGAATAACCAGCAGCTATAGTGGCTTCTCAACACATAAAAACTAAAGACAAAGTAAAAGGTCAATGTGGAATTTTTTTGGAAGAGAGGGAGACAGATGAGCCTGGTCAGGACACTGTCACCCCACCCCTGGGACAGGAATCAGCAGGAGGCACGGTGGCTTCACCACATGGCAGCCTCAGGAGATCCTGGCCTATGGACTTAAGGGGGACCAAGTGACCATCAAGAGTGTGATCACACTTGCTTTAACCTGCTTAGATATGGATTGTGTTCTTAGGTGGTGCTCCTGGGATGTTTGACAAGTGAGTCAGAACTTTTGGAGGCTGTAGAGATGATTCCCTCCTAAAGTTCCATCAGCTGCAAAAATGCCAGCAAATTGAGACAAAGCTCTCTCCATTCTGGAAGCAATGTTCTACCGTGGCAAAGAGCTCAAAGACCTGAGTAATTGGCTGGAAACATGAAACAAGTACAGCAAGCAGAAATAGACCATACAATCATTTTGTGCGGAGAAAAGGATTAAAATATGAATGAAAAGAATACAACAAAGTCAATACTCCTTCATCAAAGTTTCCAAGAAATATATGAACTACTTACATTCCATGGAGGAGCTCAAGAAGGATTTTGAAAAATAAGAAAGAAAAGTGGAGAAAAATTGGGAAGAAAAATGGGAATGATAAAGAAAAACCATGAAAACCTAGTTAACTTCTTGCTAAAGGAGACCAAAAAATATACTGAAGAAAATAACAACTTATAAAATAGAATGAATCAAATAGCAAAAGAGGAACAAAAAGACAATGAGAAGGTCTTAAAAACGTGAATTTGTCAGATGATAAAGGAATTTCAAAAATCCACTGAAGAGAATAACTCATTCAAAATTATACTGGAGCAACTGAAAGCTAATGAATTTATGAGAAATGAAGTTAATATAAAACAGATCCCAAAAAATGAGAAAATAGAACGCAATCTGAAAGATCTCATTGGAAAAAACACTGAAGTGGAAAATATATCCAGGAGAGATAAGATAATTTATAAATTATTGGACTACCTGAAAGCCATGATCAAAAAAGAAGCTAGACACCTCTTTAAATAAATTATCAATTCAAAAATGCCTTGATACTCCACAACCAGAGGGCAAAATAGAAGTTGAAAGACTTCACCAACTACCTCCTAAAAAAGATCCCAAAAATAAAACTACTAGAAATATTATAGCAAAATTCCAGAATTTCCCAATTCAAGGGAAAAATACTGCAAGCAGTTAGAAAGAAACAAGTTGATAATTGTGAAAGCACAATCAGGATAACACATGACCCAGCAGCTTCTACATTAAGGGATTGAAGGGTTTGGTATATGATATTCCAGAGGTCAAAGGAGCTAGGACTAAAACTAAAAATCACCTACCCAGCAAAACTGTGTATAATGTTTCAGGGGAAAATGTGGTCATTCAATGAAATAAAGGATTTTAAGCATTCTTGAGGAAAAAATCAGAGCTGAATGGAAAATTGGGATTTAATCTACAAGATACAATGGAAGCATAAGAAGGTAAACAGAAAAAAGAAATCATAATGAACTTATTAAAGTGGAACTATTCACATACCCATATGGAAAAAACAATACTTTTCTCAGTATGAGGATAGGTGAGAGGAATATATGTGTGTGTGTGTATGTATGTGTATGTGTATGAGTATATGTATATGTGTGTATATGTATATGTATGTATCCATATACATATTTACAGATACATATACATATATGTGTGTATATGTATGTATTTGTACATATATACATATGTATGCAAGGGTGTATGTGTATATAAATATATATGTGAGTGTGGGCATATGTATGTTCATGTATACATAGACAGAGGTCACAGGATGAGTTGAATATGAAGGGATGATGCATAAAAATAAGATTAAGTGGTGAGCGAGGAAATTATTGGGAGAAGGTGAAAGGGAGATGTAGAGTTGTGTAAAATATCTAATAAAAGTGGCAAGAGAAAACTTACAATGGAGGGGAAAAGCAGGAAGGTGAAATGGAATGGAACAACCTTACTCCCATTGAATTTGGCTTAAGGAGGGAATAATATACACACTCATTTGGGTATCGTACCCTACAGCAGTGGTACTCAACCTGTGGGCTATGTTCAATTTAAATACATTCTGCATATCAGATATTTACATTACAATTCATAACAGTAGCAAAATTACAGTCATGAAGTAGCAACAAAAATATTTTCATGGTTGGGGGTAGCCACAACATGAGGAAATAT
>JAQQSW010015855.1:0-11799 GCA_028646575.1 Pseudocheirus occidentalis | reverse complement strand
GCCTCTCACAATATGTTCACTGTGGAGATGTCCTACATAATTACACATGTACAGCCTGTATTGAATTGCTTGTCCTTCCAGTGGGGGTGGGTGTGAGGGAGGGAGCAAAAGAATCTAGAATTTAAAGTTCTACAATCAAATGTTAAAAAAATACATATTTATATATATATATATATATATAATTATTAAGTACATGCAACTAGGAATTAAGATATACAGACACTGGGCTAGGGAGACCCACCCTGCCCTACCAGAAAGTTAAAGGGGTGTTGGAGGAGGACATAAAAGAGAGCAGATTGGGGGAGGGGCTTTACAGTGGGATTGCTGTTTTGGGGTTGTGGGTAGGGGAAAGATGGGGAGAAAATTTGTAACTCAGAATCTCGTAGAAATAAATAATGTAAACAAGAAAATTAATAAAATAATTAATTTTTAAAAAGTTACTCACCTTTAAGTTTAGGTTGATGTCTAAGACCAGAAACCATGGTAGATGTAGCAGAATGGTGGTACAGGAAGAGTTCCTTAATTGACTAGATACATGAATGAATGGATAAAGAAACACTTATTAATGATTTATTCTGTGCCAACAACCACAGTATTGGGGTTGCAAATAAGGAACTGAAGACAATTCTTGCGTCAAGAAATCATTTTTGGTAGACAACACATAACAATGGTGATGAGGGAGGGACATTTTGATTGGGAAAGTTATAAGGATGGTAAGGCAATAACTCAGCAGGGTGGGGTAAAATGACTCCTTGCCAGATCTAGGTGTCAATGTACTAGGCTACTGAGGCAATCATCAGTCAGCATTGTATGATCCCACGGTGGAAGTACCAGACAGGAAGTACCAAGGTAAAGTCCTCCAAGCCCTTAATTCTATGATAATAGCTTTAATGTGCAAAAGAATCTCTGGAAATCTTGGAGATTTTTATTGAGTTGAACGACTCTCTGGGATGATTTAGGCAGTGACTTACCCAATCAGTTAGTCAATAAACATTTATTAAGTTCTTGCTATTGGTTAGTTAAGGTGCTAAATACTGGGGATACAAATAGAAAAAAATGATGGACAAAAGAAAGCTGAAAGGGGTGGTGGAGGGGGGAGGGAAGGTCCCTGGCACTATATTATGGAAAAGTCCAAAGGAGTAGGGCCAAATAGGAAATGAAGAGATGGCTAGGCTGGGCATCTTTTTTAAACAGAGGCTCTGGGAGGGGATCTCTGCTCCATTCTCCAAAAGAGTGGGGCAGAGTCAGAGGGTACTAATGAATATAAGTTCCAAAGGGCCAACATAAAGAAGTTTGAACCAAATTATACCTTTAGGTCTTCCCTAGTGCCAGGGCCATTCCAGTTTAGAGTGGCTAGTACCATTTACTATTTGTTGAGTAGCATGCTGAACCCTGGGCTGGAATGGGAAGACCTGGGGTCTGAATCTTTCTGCTATTACTGGTTTTGTGATCCTGGGCAGGCAACCTGTTCTCACTGGATATTCATTATTCCTGTGCAGTGGAAAGAAGTCTGAGGTCCCTTCCAGCTTTATAGTTCTGACTCAATAATACTTGATTGTCCAGGTTATCTTCCACAGGCAGACTATTACTTATACTAAATCCAACCTGTGAGGGGAGCTTTAGGTGAAGAAAACTTGCAGCTAATATGAAGTTTTTGGATAGTCTGTCACTGATTTCTATTTTATTCCCATTCTCCATGTCTATAGGCAATCAATAGGCAACAGTGATATAACGGAACAAGGACTTCTTTGGATTGGATAAATGAATGGATGCGCGAATGAATGCATGAATAAAGAGTCAAAATGCCTGGGTTTCCAGACTGGCTTTGCCAATAGCTACTTGTATAATCTTGGGCAAATCCCTTACATTCTCTGAGTCTTGGAACCCCATCTATGAAACAAAGGAATTGGATTAAATGATCTTTAATGTTTTTTCCAACTTAAAAATCCTAGAAGAGTCAAAGAGCATTTGGCTACTTTGAAAGACATCTTGTGTCTTTCAAAATAGCCAGCTACACACTTAGTTTCCAGTCGAACAGATTGTACAAAATAAATATTTACCTTTATTTACTTCTCTCGGCATGCAACTGTCTAGCCTTCATAAGGGACTGTTCCCATCTGTCTGGAATTCTAGTGTCCTTCATTTTCTCCTAGCAGATCCTAGAGGGGCAGAGACGCTGGGGCAGTTCGGTGCTCACTCAGGCACCAGGATGGGCCAACTGCAACAGCTCCCTCAGATGAATGCTAAGGTCTTTACCACTTTTTAATTTTTCATGAACTTTGGGATGTTAACAAAGTTTCCTCCTACAGATTGTCAGAGGGAGGATTTTTTCCAGACGAGTCTGGACAATTCTGAAGAGTTGCCAAAGAAGTCCAAAGGATGCTCTTGAAGGAATTTTCTCAATTTGCTTTTGGGGTCAAGGTCATTCTGGCCAGGCAAGTATTTACTTTTCTTCTTGCCAAATCCAATATTTTCCTACTTGTTTCAAGGCTAGCAAAGCAATTCTCTAGAAAGTCAGGGTGATATAGTGGCAAGAGTGATTAGTTAAGAGTCAAGGGATCTGAGTTTGACTCCTACCTCTCCCACTTACTGCAACTCCTTGGGCAAATCACTGAATTTCTCTGTGCTCAGGTTTCTTTATGTTTTAAAAGTTAATTGGACTAGATCATGGGTTCTTAGCCCAATTTCTATGACTCATCTGCAGCAGCACATGGTACTCTTCATTGAGATATTCCAGGTGACCACAACATACATGAAGATACTTTCCTCATGTAAAAAAATGGGCAAGGCTTTAATTAATTTCTCTGTGATGGCAACTGGGACTTTATCTGTAGCTTTACATATTTATCTGTAGCTTTATATACTTTATGGTCTAATATTATTTTTAATTTTAAAGTCTTCTTATAGGTAGGTAAGTCTGAGTAATGCAGCACGTATGATATGGTTAAGAATACAGGTAAGTCCATCAATTAGTGTATGGTGGAGAAGATGAAGATAGCCATGAACTTACAAAAATGCATTTCATGACTATATTTCAATATAGTTGTTTTCCTTTGCAATCCTGTGTATTTTGTTTATTTAAAAGCATTATTCTGAGATGGGGTCCGCAGGCTTCAACAAATGGTCAAAGAGTCCATGACAGAAAAATGGTTAGGAACCAATGGACTAGGTCATGTCTAAACCCCTTTCTACTTCTAGATCTTTGAGTCAAAGGTAAATGATAGTTAGGAGGCAAGCCTGGTAGGAGCAAAGGGTTCATGTAGTGGAGTAGTAGAAGATAAGCTTTGAATGATGTCAACTCTATAGCTCTGTCACTTACTGGGCAGCTAGGTGGTGTGGTGGACAGAGTGCTGGGCATGGAGTCAAGAAGACCTGAGTTCACATCTGACCTCAGACACTACATATGTAACTTTGGGCAGGTCGTTTAATCTTGTTTGCTTCAGTTTCCTCATCTATAAAATGAACTTGAGAAGGAATGTCAAACCATAAGAAAACCCTAAATGAGGTTATGAAAAGTTGTACACAACTGAAAATGAGTGAACAACAACAAAAATATACTACCTGTATGACCGTGGGCAAGTCAGTTATCCCCTCTGGGCCTCATTTTCCTCATCTACAACATGAAGGGACTGGACTAGATCATGGTTAAGGTCACTTCTGACTCTAAATATACGATCTATGACTTTATAAAATCAAGACCTCCCCATCACCTCCCCCTCCTCCCCAACCCTCTCCCACGGGAAAGCCTGTCCTGGCCCTCTCAGGCTGCAATGAGTTCTCCTGAATGTCAGCATTTACTGCCAGGACTTCCTTTTCTTTGATAATCCTATTGCTCTGTCTTGCTACTTTGCTTTTCATCAACTGTGTCATATCTAGCATGCACTCTCTCCTCCCATCTGACTTTTAAAATCCCTTAGTTTCATTCAAACCTCTGCTCAAATGTTACTTTCTGTACATCTTTCCTGATCCATTCAGCTTCTAATGTCTCTCTCCCCCCTCTCCATTATCCTTTTCATATATTTATTTTGTTTTTTACAAGACTTGTATCTTTGAGGGCTGGGACTTCCTTCCTTTCTTCCTTCCTTCCTTCCTTCCTTCCTTCCTTCCTTCCTTCCTTCCTTCCTTCCTTCCTTCCTTCCTTCCTTCCTTCCTTCCTTCCTTCCATCTTTCCTTCCTTCTGCTTATTCTACTGTATTCTATTGCCGTGCATATGTGTAAAATATATATTTTAAAAAGCCTTAGAAGGCTCATCTCACCCTAATTCTAGGTTTCCTGATTCCCAGTCTAAGGCTTTTTTTTCTCTCCCACAACTGTATGACCCACCAAGATTTTAAGGATAAACATTCAATAAGCCCTCAACCGCTTCCCCCCAAATTATGATGAAGATATCTATACTAACTCTGAAATATTTATGATATCTCCTTGAAAAAAAAGGAAAAAACCATCAACTTTGACTGTAATGCTCATTTCTGCATCTGTAAATTCACAGTCAACCAGCCTTTCCTATCACTACTACCCTATAATCCACCTCTCTCAGAATACACAGCGCCTCACAATTAAGGGGCTATGGTAAATAATGATTGAAGGGAAAATCACAAGGGTAGTTCAGGAGCTCATCTTCTTAAAATAGAAACAAGGGTTTAGCTGGAATTGTTATCCTGGCGTCTGTCACAGAGGATGAAGAGTGGGATTGTCAGTACTAAACTGCCCACATTGGGGGGAAAAACAACAATCAAAAAACAAAAATCCAATAACAATAACAAAACACTCACTGTCAGGCAGGGTCATTGTCTGAATAATGTCTGTTGGTTGGGGCTACATGTAAAGAGAATATAATGAACTCCATCTAAGTAGCATATCTTTTTGATGGATAAAATTGGAGAAAACATTTGTCTTGCAAACCAAACTCCTGTACTCCTTACAGAATCAAGATCAAGAGCTGAAAGGGACCTTAAAAGTCATCTGATCATCCTTGTTATCTTAGAAGTGAGTCTCAAAATGATGATAGAGTGTTGGGTCTGGAGTCAGGAAAACTTGAGTTCATCTCCAGCCTCAGACACTTATTAGCTGTGTGACTTGGGCCAGTCGCTGAACCTCTGTTTGCCTCAGTTTCCCCAATTACAAAATGGGCGTTATAATAACAGCTACCTTTCAGGCCTGTTGTGAGGAACAAATGAGATATTTGAAAAATATTTAATAAAATTCCTAGCACATAGTAAGCAATTAATCAGTATTTGTTTCCAGTCAGGTGTGGGGAAAGGCCCCTGGTGTGGCCTTTTGACTGAGTTCAAGTTTTACTGAACAAATCCTTTTATTAAGGGCATTTGTTCTGTGAAATCTGGATTCAGTCAAAGGGATGCACTTGAGGACCTAGAAGGCCACATGTGGCCTCAAGGCCACAGGTTCCCTATGCCTGTGCCTGTCATAGGATCTTAGGGTTTAGAGAAAGATGGAGTCATACAGATCATGTAATTTAGCCCTGTCATTTTTTGTAAGGGAGGGAACAAAGTCCCAGAAAAGTTGAATATCTTCCCCAAGGCTATAGAATTAGCCAGTGATACAATCAGGATTTCATTCAGCTCTTCTGATTTCAAAGCCAGCTTTTTTGGCATGAATGAGTCCAAGCCGCATCTAATATATGATCAAATTTCTCAGAATCCTGGTAGTTTTGCCCAATTCGTTTGCCCGTGACTTCCCCAGGAAGCATTTTAACACTCACACCTTGTTATATATAGGTTAGGGAGTCAAAAGTGACCACAAATTCCTCCAGAGAGAATTTCAGGCTTGAAGAAGGTTTGGCTTCATGCTAGGAATGAAGAGAACTAGCAAGTCAAATTCTCTACTCCTCCCCATCCCGTTATCCTCCTTGCCTCCCTCCCAAACAACCTATTCTGTTACAGAATGCTGAACATGGAAACCCAATTGGAGACCTGGCTTTCAGATTCAAAGTATATTATGCAAGTCACGTCATCATCTCCCTGACGTCTTGGTCCTCTTTGAGAAGAAAGGACAAATCACAATACACCCTTAAGAAAAGGGTTAGAGGAGAGAATTTTGAAGGGGAGAATGCTAAGAAATTTGTGAGTTCTTGCTAGTGAATGTGGGTGCAAGTCAAAGGCTGTCATTCAGTGGAATTTTGTGACTTGATTCTGGAAGCTCAGGCATAGCGACACTGGGGAAGTGTGGTGGGTAAGTGGGAGTTATCACTTTCACAGCATGTACGACACACTAGAGTGCGGTCCCTTACTACTGTCTGAAGCTATGTTTTTTCATTCTGTTCCTATGTGGAATCTAATCCTCAAACTCAGTGGGCCTATCATGGCCAAATAGACAGTTTCCAGGGGTCATTTGTGTTGCAAGGGCCATGTTTTACTGTTAAGAACGAAAGCCTGGAAGCTCAGTTCCAAATCAGGCTCCCAGCTAAAATGGAATCTGTGAAGTCCCCTGTTAAAAATAGTTCCAGTCATTCTAGACAGTTTCTTAAATGCAGAATAAGTTAGAATGATGGTCATAACTGCTTTTAACCCTCTGTTCTTTGGAAAGCAGTGGTCTCTTCCACGTTTATGTTAAAACAGTAAATGCTTAATTTGCTTGCCAAAACCAGATGTGTGTATGTATGTGTTTGTATGTGTGCATGTGTACACATTGGGATAGAAAGTGGGATTCAAATGAAAGCCTTACTAATACCAATAATAATAACATTTGCATAATGCCTATGTGCCAGGTGATGAACAGATCTGGGAAAGACCTTGGCTTAAAAAGGCCAAGGTCTCCCACTCGATCCAGAACCATCTTCAGTTATCCTGATCTGTATTTTGCCACTGGACCCAGTTAGCTCTGGGGAAGAACGTGAGACTGGTGACTTTATACATTCCCACCTCACTTAAATCCATTTCACTTACAAGTCATGACATCACCTTCCTGATGTCATGGTCCTCTTCAAAAGCAAAGGACAAACAAGATATGTGATAAGTGCTTTACAAATTTACAAATCACTTGATCCTCATAACAGCCCTGGGGAGGAGATGCTATTATTATACCCATTTTAAAGTTAAAGCAACTGAAGTTGAGAGAGGATAAGTAACTTTTCCAGGGTTACATAGCTAGAAAGCAATTGAGGCTGAATTAAATGCAGATCTTCCTGAGCCCAGGCCCAACACTCTATCCACCTAGCTGTCTTCTTTGCCTTTATGTTCATATTATATCCCATAAGTGTTGTAGGAAAGACATTTACACTTTTAGAATCCTAGGAAATAATTTTGTTACTTGTACCAGCGTCCTAGTCACCTTAGCGGTTTTAAAGAATCAATGCACAAAACATCCCTTCTACCCTGTCAGCATCTCCTGAATTCAAAATCAGACACCAAGAAATGTCTCAATGGTTACACAAGCTAGTTTGACAGGGAGGAATAGAAAGGGAGGGGGAACAATAGTAGTTTGTTCTCCCTATTCACCCCATCTCTATATTTAATATTCCAGTCTTCCATCCATTTGCATCTATAGCTACTGAGAATACAATAATGCAAGAAGTAACCTGTATGCATACTAATAGGCCAAATCTGCCCAAGCACAGATGGAAGCTTGATTCCTGGTTTAACAGTGACATTAAGAAGCAGTTTACCAAATCCAAAACCAAGGCCATGGCCTAAGTTGAGGTTTTCTTTTCAATAACATAGATCTTAACTACCATTTATAGGTGGGTCAGTTTCAATGAATGGCTCTTACAGTACACCATTTCCCAATGATTCTTTTTGTACACACGAGATCATAGGATCTGAACCTGGAAGGGGCTCTTTAAGTAAGCTGGTCTATTCCATACTTAACTTATATAACTATACTTATACTTATATAACCATATTTATACTTATATAGCCATATTTAACCTGGTATAATATCACTGACAAGTGATCATCCATCATTTGCTTGAAAACCTTTAGTATTCATGTATTCATGTATTCATGTATTAAAGACTGTCATGTGGAATTAATACTAAGCTTGTCTCATTTGACCCCAAAGGGGAGAACAAGAAGTAATGGGTAGAACTTGAAAAAAGTAGATGATTTTTGTCTTAATGTGAGGTAGACTGTCTAATAACTCCGTACCAGAGTGCAGTGGACTGCCTTGGAAGCCTCTCAGTGTATGCATTTTCATTACTGTATGTTCTCAAATGGAGGCTAACTGGGCATTTATTGATATTATTTTAGAAGGAATTTTTGGTGGATCCTGGGCTAACCCAAGTTACTCCTTTTGAGATTCCTTTCAACTTTGAAATTATGCAATGTTGTCATTTTGTGTAACACCAAGACTAATGAACAAACTTGACCTATTTCCAATCAAGGAAGAAAAATTAGCAGATTATGAACAAGAGCAAATGAAAGATCAGTTGCCCTAAGGAAGATCCTGTGCCCTTTTGAAAACTGTCATTGTGGCATGGTCTTGGCTGAAGGTCATCCTCAAGACAACCAGAAGGATTATGTAATTTATACATTTGTAGAATTCTGAAACATTACTTCTTCCTAATAATAGGCCATAATGATAAACTCAGAAATCCTCAGCTTAAATGATATTTAAATAAAATGCTTTCAGTAGACACCAAATGTGCAAACATGACCCTTATTAATGTACTAATTGGGAGGCAGATGACGGAACAGAGAGAGTGCTAGACCCAGAGTCAAGAAGATTTGAGTTAGAATATCATGTCAGAGACTTACTCGCTACATAACACTGGGTAAGTTGTAGCCTTTCTGGGCCTTCAGTTTCTGATCTGTAAAATGGGGCTAATAATAGCCCCTACTTTCATGGCTGTTGTGAGGTTCAAACGGGATAACATGTATAAAGTATTCAGTAAAACTTTATATATTAGACAAGATTATATTTATAAATGTGAGCTTTTATTACTGATTGATATTTTACTGGAATTAAAAAAATGAAAGCAAAAACATATTTTGGAGATGTGAATATGTATTAAAACATGTATGTATGCAGCAATGTGTGTTGATATGCACACAGATTGGTATGTGCGTGCATGTGGACGTACACTGCATTTATATGTGCATGTATGCATATGCATCTATATCTATGTACAATACAAATATATTTATATACATACCATAATAAAAACAGTTGTTTGTATGTATCTTTGTGTGTGATATGGCAGATGGGGTGAGAGATTGTGAAAGCTGTCATTCTTTCCCTAGCCTTCAGAGGAAATCTCAGTGTTCTTCCTGCCCATAGATCTAAAAGGGGATTATCTGGTCACCTCAAAGGTTAATACTGAGTCACGTCCATGTAGAGGGTCAAGGGTACCCATGGAAATCTTTGGCTATCCCCCTGCTGTTGTTTCTCTCTCATCAAGTGATTTGTTCTTTTGTGTATAAATCCCCACATATACCCATACATATTTATACATGTACCATATACATACACATTGTTCACGATACATATATAAACATGTGCGTAGATAGTATAGAGAAGCGAGTGCTTCAAGATGTGCCAAGAGCTTTACGTAGACCATCTCACTTGACCCTCACAACATCAGGAGGTAGATGTTCTTGCTAATCTCATTTTTCAGATGAGGAAACTGGGACAGAAAGAGGTCAAGTAACTTGCCTAGGGTCACACATCCAGTAAGTGCTAAAGGTGGGACCTGAACCTAGGTCTTTTTACATCATGCTATATTGGGTAGAGAGTCAGACTCAGAGCCAGAGCTTGAATTGTGTTTGTGTTTTGCCTTTGATACGTGCTACCTGTGAAACTATAAGTGAGTCACTTAACTTTTCATTGCCCCAACAATTCTCTTGCATCATAAGTCATATACAAAACTCTGATCTCCATCAATGGAGAATGTTTCTACACAGGAAGTTGCTTTATACTGATAACACCAAAGGCCTAAATCCTTTAACGTACATACAGGAAAAGAAAAGTATAAGTCTATGTGCATGTCTGTCTGTATATACATACACACATATATGTATATATATGCATATATACATATGTGTGCAAGTGTGTATATGCATCTATATACTCAGTTCAACCACATTTCTTCCTCTTCCTCCCATGGCTACTACTACTTCCAACCTCTGAAACTGTGACTGTGGATAAGGAAAAGAAAAGGAGAAATCTGAGGCAATGGAGACAAAGAGCTCACAAAAATGTATCATGAGGCACTACTTCAGAAATAATACTCTGATGTATTTAACCTACTTCTTGAGAAGAATTTGGCCATGAGGGAAAGTAGATAACATACTTCATAGCTTCTTTGGTCATTTTCACCGATACTCATTTAGGATTTTGATATGGAAGGCCAGGGTCAACAGTCTGGGAGGGGTCAGCATATTATATCCACCCTTCCCTTGACTCAACGGGCCAAATCTAAGCCTAAAATAATGCATTTTTAGAAGGGGGAAAAAGAAAAAGAAATTAAAAAAAAAATGCTAGTTCTCAAGCTGTATAAATATAGGCCAGCAGCCAGGAATTGGCTCATGAGCAATAATTTGTCAGCCTCTAGCAGATAAGAGGCCGGGTAGTGTCAGCCAATATAGGTTAATGAGTAGTGGATATATCTATATCTATATCTGAATCTGTATCTGTATCCGTATCTCTCCCTCTCTCTCTATTTCTATCTTTATCTCTCTCTCTCTCTCTCTCTCTTTATCTTTATCTCTGTCTCTATATCTATTTCTTTCTCTCTTTCTCTAACCTACTTCCTGAGAAGAATTTAACTATGAGGGAAAGTAGATTGCATACTTCATAGATTCTTTGGTCATTTTCACTGATATCTTCATATTTTTCTTTATCTCTACCTCTATCTTTCTCTCTGTCTTTATCTTTCTCTCTCTATCTCCATCTAATCTATATATCTATATATATTTCTATCCATTCTATCTCTATCTATCTATGTAGATATAGATATATAGATATAGATATACAGTTAGATAGATATAATTATAAATAGATATAGATATACATGTATATATAGATATATACACATAGATACAGATATATAGATATAGATATCAAGATATATAGATCTTGAATTCTTGTGAAGCACCTGTGAATTTGAGGGATAAGGGTATAGATGGAGATAGATTCACATGTGCATGTGTGCACACACCCGCACACACTAGTTGTTCAGTCTTTTCAGTCATGTCCAAGTCTTTATGACCCCATTTTTTGGGGGAAAGATAAGTTTTCTTGGCAAATATACTGGAGTGGTTGTCATTTCCTTCTCCAGTTCATTTTACAGATGAGGAAACTAAGGCAAACATGGTTGAGCGACTTGCCTAGGGTCACATAGCTAGTAAGGGTCTCAGGCAGAATTTAAGCTCAGGTCTCCCTGACTCCAGGCCTTGGCACTCACTGTGCCATACAACTGCCTGGAAATCATGCACACACGTATGTATGTATGTATGTGTGTATGTATGTATGCATGCATGCATGTGTATATTTATGTATGCACACATGCACACACTTGTGGAAACCCCATGTCTGAGGGAACCTAGGCTACCAAAGCACCACTGATGAGGTTGGACGCTATTGAATCCATGAAGTTATTTGAATTCTTTGTATCTGTTGTTTCTCATGGTCCAGTCACTGTCTGCTATATTAACTTGGCACCATTTGTTCAGCCATCTCCCAGACATTAGGCACCTACTTTGTTTCCAGTATATTTTTTCTTCCACAAGAAGTTTTCCTATGATTTTTTTTGCATATGTAGGATCTGACCATCTGTCTTTGAGAGTAAATGTGCAGGAGAAGAATTTCTTGGTCAAAGGGTATGGATATTTTAGGATTTAAAAA
>JAQQSW010015854.1:0-11799 GCA_028646575.1 Pseudocheirus occidentalis | reverse complement strand
TCTGAGGTAGTAGAGGACTAGAATGAGAGGAGACAGGGAGAGACAAAATGGGGTCAATCATCCTGTGTGGAAGAGACAAGGGATAACTGTTACAACTTTACTTTCATTTACTCTCATTGAATCTGGCTTAGGGAAGAAATGGCATAAACTCTAAACTGGGCATCATGCCACACAACGGAGTAGGGGGTATGGGGATGAAAGGCGGGATGATGGAGGGGAGGGCAGGGTCTGGGGGAGGGATGCTGGGTGCTCACACTTCAATAAAGGTACAGGGACAGGGTAGAGAACAGAACAAGGGGGATGGGATAGGAAGGAGGGACATATGAGCACTGTCACAATATGTCCACTATGAAGATGTCCTGTACAATCACACTTACACAGCCTGTATTGAATTGATTGTCCTTCCAGTGGGCGTGGGTGACAAGGGAGGAACCGAAAGAATCTAGAATTTAAAGCTCTGCAATACCTGCAACTAGGAATCAAGATATACAGGGGCTGGGGTAGGGAGACCCTCCCTGCCCTACCAGAAAGTTAGAGAGCAGACCAGGGGAGGGGCTCTAGTGTGGGATGACTGTTTTGGGGTTGGGGTAGGGGAAAGACGGGGAGAAAATTTGTAATTCAAAAATCTCATGAAAATGAACAAGAAAACAAAATTTATTGCAAAAAAAAAAAAAGGCATTTGGGGTTAAGTGACCTGCCCAGGGTCACACAGCTAGTAAATGTCCAGTGCCACATTGGCACTCAGCTCCTCCCGACTGCTGGGTTGGTATTCTATCCACGGCACCACCTAGCTGTCCCGATGTGCCTCTCATTCTGCATCTTTAATATATCACCTCTCTGTCAGGAAGTGGTTAGGCTGCTTTGTCTTCAGTGCTCTGGAGCTGTGCTTTGGTATTACATCCATCAGATTCTTCACTCTTTCACAGTCACTTTTGAATGATGTTGGAATTGTGTAAACTCTTCTGCTTGTGCTCACTTCACTCTTGGAAATCTTCTCCCTTTGCCTGCAACAATCTGTTTCATTGCTTATTATGGTACAATAATGTTCTATTACATTAATATGCCGCAAGTTGTTAAGCTATTCCCCTGAGCACTCCCTTATTAACCTTCCCCTCTCCCCCCTTTTTCCTACTACAGAAAGACATTTTTGTCCATATGAATCTGTTTCTCCTTTGGTCTCTTTGGAGTACAGACCCCGTGACTATATTACTGAGTCAAAGGATATGTACATTTTAATGACTTTGGGGGCATAGTTTCAAATTGCCTTTTAAAAGGGCTAAATCGATTCATAGCCCTAGCAACAGTGCATTAATGTTTCTCTTTTCCCTCAGAGCTTCCAATAATTTGTCATTTTCCATTTTTGTTATTCTGATGGGTATGAAGTGGGACCTCGAGTGTGAAGCGGGACCTCGGGTGTGAAGCAGGACCTTGGGGACTGCTATAATTTGCATCTTTCTAATTATTAGTAATGTGGTGCATTTTTCCTATGGTTTTGATAGGCTTTGAATTTCTCTCTTAGAGAACTTAGTACCTTTCCTATCATGTCTAGTATAAGTGGTTCTCTCATGTAAAAGAAAACATTCTACTTGTATTTTAGCCAGATCTGTCCAGGGTATTGTTTATTTATTTAGGGAAAAGGTATGACCAGCAGAGTTCTTCTTATTAAATCAGAAGGAAAAACCAATTTCTTCTCTCACCCTCACAAGGTAGTTCTCAAATCACATTTTATAGCAGCTGAGAAACAAAATATGAAACTTCACAGAAATCGTAAAGCGAAAGCAGAATCTTCTTTGGAGTTTTGAGAATGACTAAAGAGTGAAATCAGGGTTGCTTTCTATCCGCACAGCCCTTTGGAGAAGATGTCATACCCAAACTGATTCATTTAATCGGTGTACATGTTTACAAATGTATCCTCCAGCCCTCTACTGCCATCTCCAAAGAAAAGAAGTGATGCTAGGGGATGGAGACTGTTTCAGTTCTGGCTTTGTATACCTAGCTTAGCTGAATAGCACAATGGTCTGCTTAATAAGCTGTGAATTGAATTTTGCATCTCTCATAAGCATGACATCGGTGGTGTTGTTATTAAGGATGTCAAATAGCAAAGTAGGTGGTACAGTGGATGGACCTGGAATCAGGAGGACCTGAGTTCAAATCCAGCTTCAGACACTACCTGTATGACCTTGGGCAAGTCACTTAACCTTGTCTGCTTCAGTTTTCTTGGCTGTAAAATGAGCTGGAGAAGGAAAGGGCAACCCACTCTGATGTCTTTGCCAGGAAAGGCCCAAATGGAGCCACAGAGAGTTACATACCACTAACTGAGTAACTAACAGTAGGCGTGCGATATAGATCGCATTTTCCCCGTTTGTCGGTCCCCATCAACAAAACAAAAATGAGGTTGGTACGGGACAGCCTGTTCTTGATGAAACCCTACCAGCCTGCTCTGTGTTAGCTCTTACTCCCTTTTCTAAGTATTCTTAAGCCGTCTCTTACACGTGTTATAGAATGTTGCCTGGAGTGGAAGGGAAGCTCTCTGCCCTCCGGTTTGCACCTGGCACAGCATTGTCCCCTCTCCGTTTGTGTGGCGTCTCCTCTCCCATTGTCCAAGATCTTTTTTTTTGGAGAGGGGAAGGTAGGGCAGTTGGGGTTAACTGACTTGCCCAAGGTCACACAGCTCGTGTGTGTGTGTGTGTGTGTGTGTGTGTGTGTGTGTGTGTGTGTGTGTGTGTGAGTGAGTGTGACAGAGAGAGAGAGAGAGAGAGAGATGTCTGAGTCTGAGAGGTGTCTGAGGCTGGTTTAGAATTCGGGTCATCCTGACTCCAGGGTCAGTACCCTAACAATTTTTTGGGGGGGGGCTTTTCTGCAGGAGGAAAGGCAGGGCAATTGGGTTTAAGTGACTTGCCCGAGGTCACACGGCTAGTAAGTGTGTCAAGTGTCTGAGGCCAGATTTGAACTAAGGTCCTTCCTACTTCAAGGCCGGTGCTCTATTCTCTACCTCACCTAGCCACCCCTCTCCAGCACCTCAGCTGATCATGGTCTCGGCCTGGTAATTAGATCTCAAGGATAATGAGATGGACTCTTACTGTATTCTTGGTTATCTTGGTTTTCAGATCAAGTCTGATAATATAGTAAAAGAGTTCTGGACCTAAAGCTGAAACCTGGGTGCACTGGGCACCTTGGCCACCTTATAAGCATGAGACGCTTTCAGGGAGAATATTCCCCAGATGAAAGAGGGATTCCCTCTAGATGCTGAGGTTTTCCACATATACCTTTTGGTTTATAATATTGTATTGACTCCTTTGTGACCCAAGAAGATAGTCTTTCTCAATTGGATCCACGATTACTCAAGAGAATAGCCTAACAATCCAAAGAAGAAAAATGAAGTGTGGTAGAAAAATAACGTACCTTTTCCCCAGACTGAGATGCAGTTGGATGGCTGGTTGACTGGGTTAGTGCATCAGCATCTCTACCTGGGACAGGTATTACAAATAGAGGCAGGGAGCTGGGCCCAGAAGAGATGTAACTGGTTTGTATTTGAGCAGTGACACAAGCTGCCCCCCATGCCCCCACCCATGTCTGTCACACCCACATTCTCCCAGTAATGTCTGTGTTTATGAATCCTGTAACATGTAACAAAGCCTGAGGAGGATCAGAGCTGTGGATGCTCCAGAGATCAGTGGTGGTGGTACATTATTAGTCCTGTTCTGCCATTCAGCTGCAGGTTCTCATCGTGTTCTTCAAACCTCCAACTTCCTGCCACAGGCGGGCTTCCCTTCTGCTTCTTCAGGCCCTTTTTCTTCCTTCCTTTTACTTTTAAACTCTCTTTCCATTGATTTTTAGAAAATTAGGAAATTATTGTTCTCCCAGATAGCCTGGAGTCACAAGGACCCTTAAGTTGCTTTACCCTCTTTCAAGAAGTATTTGTCACAAGGACACCTCACTTGATACTATATACCTACCTGCTCTTGGTCATTTCCTCCAAGTCTGTCCTATTTCTCTGCCTCTCTCTCACTTTATTTATTTCCATAAAAGGTGCCCAGCCCTCCCATTTTCTCTTTTAGCCCATACATACAGTCTCAGGAGGAAGTAAGAGTCTATTGATAGGGGCTGGTCTTGCTGGGAAGTGGTTTGGAGTACAGAAGGTGGTCCTGGGTCAAAGCTATTTGGAGTTGTAATAGTCACCCTTAGTTAGGAGACTGGACAATTTACAGTCCTCTTTCACAGTTTAAGAGAAACATGGCTCCTGGGCATAGACTGATAGCCGCAACCAGGGTCCCAGGAATAGTAGGAGGAGTACAGGGTGACGTGGAAGCATTGCTTAAAGGACGGGGAGTGGCGCTTCTGAGTCCGGAGGTTTTGTGATCTTAGGCAACAAGTAAGCACTTGATGTTTTAATGGGGGAGAGGTTTTTTAGGTATCATTTTATTAGGGTAGGTAACATGACTTATTTGCCTCTTTATTCATTAATTCTTTATACTTTATTCATTTGCCTCTCAGTCAGTATGTCTAAAGAAAGCCGAGGTAGACTGTTTGGACACAGCCATTTGGTGTCTGTAGGAAATGATAATATTGTATGGAGCAAAGCACACCGTCTTCACATGGATTAGATGTTTGTTACGTGGTATGTGGTGACAAGTAATACAAGGTCTACCCTGTTCTACTGGGCTGCCCTCTATCGCACCGCCTTCATCTCAATGGAATTTCCTACTGTTAGAACTACTTCTTTGGATTAGATCCTAAGGGTGGTACTAATGGCCTCTTAAGGCCACTCTGGTATAAATGGGGAGGGCAAGCAGCCCACCTGTTCACAGTAAGAAAGCAGAGATCCACCCTCTCATGGGATGGCACACAAAATTGTTGTTAGAATGTTGGGCCTGGAGCAGGGGAGGAAAAGTCTGAGACCATCAAGGACAGCTAATTTAGGATATATAATGTAGGATGGATAACCAAGGAGGCAGATGAAGCCTTGGTTACTAAAGAAGAAGGTGGGGGCAGCTGGGAGGCACAGTGAATAGAGCACCGGCCCTGGAGTCAGGAGGACATGAGTTCAAATCCGGCCTCAGACACTTAACACTTACTAACCGTGTGACCTTGGGCAAGTCACTTAACCCCAATTACCCTGCCCTCCCCCCTCCAAAAAGCAAAAAAATAAAAAAAATAAAAAAGAACGTGGACATCCTTAAGACAAACGTTTTTCTTGAATCAGATCTCTGAATGTGACTGGCACCTATCAGTCTATTAAAATAGGTGGTTCTTAGAATGGATGGATGGATAATGTATTTAGTGAAATATAATGAGTATTTAAAAAGTTGTTAGTCTTGTAAAAAATGTATCATAATCATTTTTAGATAGATCTTCCCACCATCATCCCTTATTTAATTTACTTTAATTTAATTTAACCCTTTCTTATGACAAAGAAAGAGTTAATAGCTGACATAGTGACCATACCTGACAATGTGTATAACACTCATTGTGGGCCCTTATTTAATTTATTAGAAGTAATTATGAATTCCAAGGAGTGGGTGCCAAGAGCAAGGTGAGTAGCAACCCTCTTGATCCAACCGTTAGAACTGGTGTTTGACTCTTCCCTTTAGGTGAGCACTCTTGGGGAGAGAGTGGTGCTGTATGTTTTGAATCGAATTATTTATAGAAAACGGGAAATGGAAAGAAATGAGGTCCCCTTCCTATGCCATAGCAGTACGGATTATGCTAAAATTTTGTGGAAGAAAGGTGAAGCCATTGGATTTTATTCAGTTAAACCTACAGGTGAGTGCTTTAAAATGTATTGCTTATGTCTACCAAACTAGGTTGTTCTATCAATACAAATATGTTTTTAATTATTCACTTGGATTCTAAGCAAAGTTTTGCTAAGGGCTTTTTTTTTTTTTAAACTAATCCACAGAACTGAGAATCAGGAATCTTCTTCATCAGTGTTTTTTTTAAAGTGTTCTCTTCTTTTAAGCTCATTTGGTTTGTTTACTTTCTGAATTTCAATTAGGAACAGTGCTATGGACAGCATTTAGGTAGAATTCCATGCCCTATTAACTGAAAACTTTGTCCAACACCGCATTCCCATTTTTCAAAATTGTAAGTCTAGCCACATATACCAAATATTTGCTTCATTTTGGAACCAATGCAGATGAATGTGAATGAGGAAATATACAAACACAATATTGATGGCTGGGAAGGTCAATATATCCTATACTTGTGTTTGTAACAGTTTTACACCATAGAAGATAGTCTTTAAATAATGTAACATGTCTTTTAAAATCTCTTGATTTTGGTAGTGAGTTTAAATAAATGCTTTATGTGGTATTGCTGTAGAGCAATTCCCATGGGAAATTGAAAGGTTGGTTGTGTAATCTTTTATTTTTTTTTTTGGAGGGAGGAAGGCAAGGCAATTGGGGTTAAATGACTTGCCTAAAGTTACAGAGCTAGTTAGGTGTCAAAAGTCTGAGGTCAGATTTGAACTCAGGTCCCCCTGACTCCAGAGCCAGTGTTCTATTCACCGTGTCACCTAGCTGCCCCAAGGAGCTTTAACAAAGGAAATATACCAAACTTTAAAAAGGAGTCCAAGGGTCTACCCTGAGTTCAAGTCTCTTCTTTCTGTTCATTCTCTCAGAATAAAAAAGTGCCCATCTTTCTAGTTAATGATGGGAATTATTTTCTCTTAACCATTTCTTTGGTCGTTGGCCCCAAGGATTAGAACTCTAGTTTCCATTTTTCTATTATCCCCCTCAGTTTCTTGGTCTTCTCTCCTCAGAAACCCGCTTCCATGAGCTTCTCATCGCCACTGTTCCTACCCCCTCTCTTGAAAACACCTTGTGTCCTACCTCTCTAATACAACTCTTGTTCAGTGAGCTTTGGATATTGTCTCCTAACTCACTTTGGATAGAACTGGATCTCTGGTTGAGAACTGTTTTGTAGCCATCCTCTCCTTATATCTTCAGACATTTCCTTAATTCTGCCAGGATGTGCCCTTTGGTAAAGAAAGTCCAATAGCATAATCACTATTTAGCAAAGGTGCCAAATAGCCTTTGAGCAACAATTGATTGCTTTGCTCAGTTTGCTGATTCTTTGGGGTTAAAATTTAAAACCCCTTTGTCTTCATTGTATTTGATAGATTTATAGTGTGTGTGTGTGTGTGTGTGTGTGTGTGTGTGTGTGTGTGTGTGTGTAGCCTTAAACTGATTTAAAAATAGTGAAAAACTTTTCCATTCTCATAATTGCAGGAAGCATGTGTACCTCCTATCTCACTCAAAGTTACCAGCTTCCAGTGCTTGACACAATGTTTGTAAGAAAGAAATATCGTGGAAAAGATGTGGGGCTGCTAATGCTGGAAGACTTTGTTGATTCCTTTTCAGAGGAGAAACTTGGGTTACGCTTTCCACTATCGTCTTTTATGCATACAGGTAAATGGATTTTTTTTAAAAAAAGGTTTTACTGTGTTGTGGAAGTTTTTATACACTAAAAACATCTCTTAAATCTCAATTTTAACATTTAGAATTTAAATTTCTCCCAAAATATTTATTATAATATACTAGGTTCTTTGGAAAGTCAGAGCTTAATTAGTTCCCTAGTTTATTATTACAATACTTTAAAACAGCCTTTTAGGGTTCACTGACATTCTACAAAGATAATTTATAAAGCATGGTTTATAAAAATGAGACCTTATTGACTTCCACTATAATGTCAGAAATGCACTCTGACTGAAATCAACATTTTTATCCTAAGGCAGTCCATCTGATTTCCATTAGAAAGGACTGTGGCACTACTTTGGCTGGCAGCAGAGGGATCAGATGTGGAATGCCCATCCCAAACTCTGACCTTTGGGATGGCATCTGGAGCTTGGGTGAGCAACAGGTGCTCTAAACGTCTTCCTACAGTGATTCAATCCACCCTCCCCCATTTCTGATTATTTGGAAGAGAATTCTGTGTCATCTTCACCTTCCCCTACTCCCCAGCCCCTAATCATCCTAATTTTTGAGAGGTGTAAATAGTCATAAGTTAAAGAATCATAATAGATAATGAATCACAAGTTGAATAAAGTTGGTTTGTAAGTTGTCATCTTTTAATTTTTTCCCCCAATTTCATGTAAAAAGATTTTATTTGTTTTTTGCTTTTTTTTGGAGGGGGGAGGTCAGGGCAACTGGGGTGTGACTTGCCCAAGGTCACATGGCTAGTAAGTATTAAGTGTCTGAGGTTGTATTTGAACTCAGGTCCTCCTGACTCCAGGGCCAGTGCTCTATTTACTGCGCCACCTAGCTTCCCCCAAAGCAATTTTAACATTTATTGTTTTTTTTGTTTTTTGTTTTTTTTGAGTTCCAAATTCTCTTTCCACTTCTCCTTCTCTGAGATGGTAAGCAACTGGATGTAAACATGTGCAGTCATGCAAAGCACACCTCCATATTGATAGTCATGCTGTGAGAGAAAGAAATCACAGACCGAAAAAAAAACTAACATGAAAAAATAAAGAAGGTGAAAGATAGTATACTTCAATTTGAATTCTGCCTCCATCAGTTCTTTCTCTGGAAGTAGATAGCATTTGTCATCATGAATCCTTTGAAATTGTCTTGGATCATTTTATTGCTCAGAATAGCGAAGTCATTCACAGTTGATCATCATATAATATTGCTGTTATTGTGTATAAAGTTCTCCTGGTTCTGCTCACTTCATTTTGTATCAATTCATGTAAGTGTTTTTTTTTTAACTATTTTAATTTTTCAACATTCATTAGATTTTGAGTTCTAAATCTTCTCCCTCCCGCCTTCTCAAGATGGCATGCAATCTGATATAGGCTATACATATACATTCATATTAAACATTTTCACATTAGTCATGTTGTAAAAATGAATTAGAACCAATGGAAGAAACCATGAGGAAGAAACAACAACAACAAAAAGAGAGAAAATAGTCTGCTTCGATCTGCATTCAGACTCCATAGTTCTTTCTCTGGATGTGGAAGTATTTTCCATCGTGAGACTTTTGGAATTGTCTTAGATCCTTGCATTGCTTAGAAGAACTAAGTTTATCAAAGTCATCATACAATGTTGCTGTTACGCTGTACAACGTTTTCCTGGTTCTGCTTGCTTCACTTTGCATCAGTTCGTGTAAGTCTTTCCAGGTTTTTCTAAAACCATCCCATTGTCATTTCTTAGAGCACAATAGTATTCCATCAAAATTATATACCACAGCTTGTTCAACCATTCCCTAGTTGAGGGACATTTCCCTCAATTTCCAATTCTTGACCACCACAAAAAGAACTGGTACAAGTATTTTTGTACATGTAGGTCCTTTCCCCTTTTTGGGGGGGGGAGGGGAACTGGTGGTGGTGGTTGGATCAGTTCACAACTCCACCAACAGTGCATCAGTGTCCGAATTATTCTACCCCTCCCAACAATTGTCATTTTTCTCTTCTGTCATTTGATAGGTGTGACATGGTAACTTAAGAGTTTTTTTAAACTTGCATTTCTCTAATCAATACTGTTTTAGGCACTTTTTCATATGACTATAGATAGCATTGCTTCTTCATCTGACAACAGCCTATTCATAGCCTTTGACCATGTATCAATTAGGGAATGACTTGTATTCTTAAAAATTTGACTTAGTTCTATATATATACTTGAGAAGCAAGGCCTTTATTAGATACTTGCTGTAAAGATTTCTCCCCAGTTTACTGCTTTCCTTCTAATTTTGACTGTATTGGTTTTGATTGTGCATATCCTTTTTAATTTCATATGATCAAAATTAGCCATTTTATATCTCATACTTTCTGTCTCTTGTTTGGTCATATATTCTTCCCTTATCCATAGATCTCAGATTAAAATAAACTATTCCATGTTCCCCTAATTTGCCCAACTTTGAAAATGTAAATATTTCTTTATCTTCAGTCACCCCCTATTATTCCTATTAAAATACAATACAAGACATATTTTTATGTAATAAATTTTTTGTTTCTTGTTTACATCATTCATTTTCATGAGATTTTTGAATTACAAATTTTCTCCCTGTCTTTCCCCTACCCTAACCCCAAAACAGCGATCCCACTATAGAGCCCATCCCCTGGGTTGCTCTCTAACTTTCTGGTAGGGCAGGGAGGGTCTCCCTACCCCAGCCCCTGTATATCTTAATTCCTAGTTGCAGGTATTGCAGAGCTTTAAATTCTAGATTCTTTTGGTTCCTCCCTTGTCACCCACCCCCGTTGGAAGGACAATCAATTCAATACAGGCTACAGATGAGTACAGGACATCTTCATAGTGGATATATTGTGAAAGTGATCATATGTCCCTCCTTCCTATCCCTCCCTCTCTTTGTTCTGTTCTCTACCCTGTCCCTGTCCCTTTATTGAAGTGTGTGCTTCCAGCATCCCTCCCCCAGACCCTCCTCTCCCCTCCATCATCCTGCCTTTTATCCCCACGCCCCCTACTCTCTTGTGGCATGATGCCCAGTTTAGAGTTTATGCCATTTCTTTCCTAAACCAGATTCAGTGAGAGTAAGTGAAAATAAAGTTGTAACACTTATCCCTTGCCTCTTCCACATGGGATGATTAGCCCCATTTTGTCTCTCCCTATCTCCTCTCATGCTAGTCCTCTCCCACCTCAGAATTTTGCCTTTTAAAGTATCATCCCTTCATATTCAGTTATTCAATTGATCCTATGCCCTTATATACCCATATATATATACCCATATATACACATGCTCAGATATGTATTCATATGCATATATAGCCTCCTATATGGACCTATGTGTAAGTGTACATATATATATATATACATTTGTATTCCCTTCACCTATCCTTATGCTAAGAAAAGTTTCATAAGTTACTATTATCGTTTTTCCATATTGGCATGTAAATAATTCAAATTTGACAAGTTCCTTATGATTTCTTTCCCATGTTTACCTTCTCATGCTTCTTGTGTTTGATTGTCAAATGACCATACTTTCCCCTGGAATAATATGCTCAATTTTTCTGTGTAGTTGATTCTTGGTTTTAATCCCAGCTCCCTTAATCTTCAAAATATCATATTCCAGGACCTTTGATCCCTCAGTGTAGAAGCTGCCAGATCTTGGGTTATCCTGATAGTGCTTCCACAGTATTCAAATGGTTTTCTCTTAGCAGCCTGTAATATTTTATCCTTTAACTGGGTATTCTGGAACCTGACAATAACATTTCTAGGCATTTTCTTCTGGGGATCTTTTTGAAGAGGTGATTGGTGAATTCATTCATGTTCTACTTTGCCCTCTGACTCTAAAACATCAGGGCAATATTCTTTGAAGATTTCTTGAAGGATGCTTTCTAAGTTCTTTTTCTGGTCATGGATTTCAGGTAGACCAATAATTTTCAAATTGTCTCTCCTGGATCTGTTTTCCAGGTCAGTGTTTTTTTCCTGGAGATATTTCACATTGCTTTCTATTTTTTTCATTTCTTTGTAACTGTTTAATAGTGTCTTGGTTTCTCATGAAATCATTAGCTTCCAGTTGCTCCACTCTAATTCTGAAGGGATTATTCTCTTCAGAATGCTTTTGAGATTCTTTTTCCATCTGGCAAATTCGAGTTTTTAAAGCCTTCTTCTCCTCATTGGCTTTCTGGGCCTCTTTTGCCATTTGGGTTAATCTGTTTTTTAACGTGTTGTTTTCTTCAGTCATGTCGTTGACTCTCTTTTCATGATTTTCTTGTATCATTCTCATTTCTCTTCCCAATTTTTCTCCACTTCTCTTATTTGTTTTTCAAAGTCCTTTTTCAGATTATCTATAGCTTCTAGGAATTCTTCAAGTGTCTTGGAAGCATTTGGTGTGGGAGTT
>JAQQSW010015853.1:0-11799 GCA_028646575.1 Pseudocheirus occidentalis | reverse complement strand
GTCTTTTTTCAGAGACTAAGAATCCTGGTTCTAGATGTAATACCAATCTTGAAAAACAAAATGACTTTATATGGTCTAACACTGTGTTCTTATCAATGATGCCAGCATTAATGATTATTTTTTCTCTCACTGACTACTTCCAACTTTTGGTTTCTGTCACTGAGACCATAGTTATTAAGCACTCTGTGCATAGTATTGGCTTGTGCTTTGGTATACGATCACAGTAAATCTTTTGCTAGTATTTACACATTACTACAGGTGTGTAGTAACTAAAAAAATTTCCAGAGCTGCAAAAAGACTACAATCATTAAAAGAAAAGCCTTTCCCAAAGGATCAGGAAATTGCATGCTCGCACGCGCACACACACACACACACACACAACGTCTAAGAATATAGGTGGTAAAATAATAAAGACTTAATTAACATATGTAAAACCTTGACTATTATAATTTTTTTTTACTCCAGGCGTAAGGTTAAAGATAGTGCTTCATTTATCAATTGATCCATGAAGCAAATAAATGCTACTTGGATAAACAAAATGTGACCGGAGAAGACTTGTAATTCTAAGAAGACAATGCTTCGTTGATCTATATAGTATCTCTCCTGTGTCTTATCTACATTAAAATAGAATTCTAAGAATGAAAAAGTACCTCAAAATGGTATTTAATTCTCCTCCTTAGATGTCAATCTAAATAGAATTATTAATAAGCACATTGGCTATTGACCCATCTTGGCCCCAGAGAAAAAGTGAGGAAATACCCCTTTCTCTTTTCCTTAGAGAGGAAGAGCTGTAGTGATGGAATGTTTTGTATGGTATAGTTGATTCATTTCCTTAACTCATTTTGTTGTTGTTATAAGGAAAGGTATATATGGAAATACACATACATACACACATGCATACATATGCACACACATACACACATGCATGTATGCATGCATAGGTACGTACGTACGTACATACGTACATACATACATTGAAAATTATTGCCTCTGGGAAGCCACTCTCTCAGGGACCACATTTCAGGACAGCTCTGCTACCATTCTTGACTTGATTCCCTGCTCTCTGACCATCTTCTCCCTAGTCTAGACAACCACCTTGCTGTAGCCTGTGGACTCTTTTTTTCTGCCAACCTGTCCAGTCTGGCATCATGAACCATGAACAAATCAACTTTTCCATTGTTCCCTATGGTCCTATAATTTTCTAAGTCAAAGTATCCCTTTGGGGACATGACTCCCCTATTTGTGTTCTAACATAAGATTCTGGAGAGCAGGGTCTGTCTTTGTGGCATTTGTATCCTTAGTGCTTAGCATGGTGACTGGCCTCTAACAAATCCTTAATAAGTTTTTGTTTTAATTCACTTAATAAAACCTGAACAACATTTAATAAAGCCTGAACAAATATCTCCAGGGAAGGAGAAAATTGTGTGTTCTTAGGCAAATCACTTTAATCCCTCTGGGTCTTAGTTTCTTCAAGTGGAAAATAAGAATGTTGGGTTAGATGATTTTTAAGGCCCCTTCCAGTTCCATGTCTCTGATTCAGGCTGCACAGTGGATAGAATGCTGGGCCTGAACTCAGGAAGACTCATCTTCCTGAGTTCAAATCTGGCCTCCCACCCTTCCTAGTTGTGTGATCCTGGGTGAGTCACTTAACCCCGTTGGCCTCAAGTTTCCTCATCTGTGAAATGAGCTAGAGAAGGAGATGGCAAACCACTATAGTATGTTTGACAAGAAAAACCCAAATGGGGTCATGAAGAGTTGGACACGACTGAAACACACACACGCATATCCCTTTCTTTCTAAACTAGAGTAGGGTCTCTTCCTTGACCTCTTCTGTTACCAACTATGAATGGTAGTATCATAGAGTATAAAATGCAATGGTCTGGGTTAGGAGAACTGGATTGTAGTCCTGGCTATTTCAGTAACAGAGAGGATGCTTTCCCATTACACCAGGGGTCCTCTCCCAAGTTTCCTGCTTCTTTGAAAAATCACATGATTATACCTTGGGGACAATGAATGACAAAGGCACTTTGGGTGTGGATGGGGGTAGAGTTAGGGTAGGACTCTAGAAACAGTGTCCTTCCCATTCACAAACTCCTAGGGTGGTGTATGAAGCACGTGAGAAATTACAATGAAATGAAACTTGTGATGGCTAGATGCTTCCTAACATGAGTTTTGTTAGTGCGCTGAGGGTTTTAATTCTCTGTCTTCTGAAGAGGAGGGTGTGTGTGTGTGTGTGTGTGTCTGTCTGTCTGTCTGTCTGTGTGTATGTGTGTGTGTGTGTGTGTGTGTGTATGTGTCTGTGTGTCTGTGTGTGTCTGTGTGTGTTTTGAACTACAGTGCTGACTAGCTTTACTAATTCTGAAAGGGAGGTTGTTTTTTTTAAATTACTCTTTAGTAGTTGCTTCTAGGCTGAGTATGTTAGCAACTGCTTTATAATCTTGCTAGATAGGATTGCAAAATTGTCTTGCAATGGAAATACCTGGCAATGGAAATTTCATCCAAACAGCTCCAGGTGGTGTTGCCGCACCCTGAAGGCCAGTTTAACTATTTGCTAGTTCTGCCTGACATGGTGGCCCAATCTTTGGGTTGATTAAATACAACAACAATTCACTTTATCTCAAGAAGACAAGAAATAATTACCACATAAAGTGTGTTTCAGAGCTTTCTGTGCATGGGCAAACCTGGGAAGTGCTTGCAGGCAAAGTCTGCTAATGAAAAGGAAAAAATACTATTCATCAGAAAGATCCACAAGAATGGCAGATATTCTAGGTATTAATTTTATCCTTCTTTTGCCCTCTTTACCTTTAAAAGAGACAGCATAATATATGGAAAAGAACACTGACCTGGGAGTCAGGAGTCCTAGGTTCTAGTCTAGGCTTTGCTTCCAAATAGTCATGTGTCACTGATCAATTCAATTAACTTCCTTGGGATTCCATTTTTTAATTTTCAAAGTGATGGCATACCCCATTGTACAGCTAAGTGGTCCCTGGGCAGCCAGGTGGTACAATGGATAGAGTGCTGTACTTGGAGTAGGGAAGATCTGAGTGTGAATTTGGCCTCTGATGCTTAATAGCTGTGATCATGAGCAAGTCATTTAACTTCTCTTGGCTTCAGTTTCCTCATCTTTAAAGTGATGGCATTGGACTACAGGGCCTCTACCGTCCTTTCCAGTTCTAAATCTATGATTTTGTGACCCCAAAATTTCCCTATCATTTCTTTGTTTCTCTGGACAAGCAAATAAAATCTTTGTGTTTCAAGAGAGTTCAGAACTTCAACCACTTTGTGCTCCTCTTCCCTCTCTCCCACTCAAAGGTAAATAGATCCCATCTGATCTATGTGTCCACTATCAACATTCTCCATTGTAAAACTTTATTATTGAAAGGTCATGGGTAGGGATAGTTGGAAGGAATGAAGAAAATCCTACCTGAGATTGGTTTTTTTCCTCCTGGAGTTTCTTATCTCAGTGCCAAATGATTCTGTAATAAAGGGGGCACTGAATTGGGTCTTTAGTCTATGCCTGCTTCTCTGGTTTCTGCCTATTTACTTCAGGCTTGGTAAGAAATCATGCCAAAGCATGCACACAGCCATGGGAACCAGCACACAATGGGTTGGGCCGTTTGTTGTAACAGACCTTTAGAAGGCAAAATCAGCCTAGCTTCAGACTAAGCTAGCAGAAACACTGCAAAGCAAGTATGTCCATTGAGGTTCTGAAAAGTATTTGGATGAGGATGAAAAAGCTTGAAATGGTTCAATATCAAGCATGAGCCAGGGACGGAGGAGAAAAGTGGTACTTTGACCTTTCCTATGAAGGCAGACTCAACTGACCCAGTTAAAAGTAACAAATCAGAATAACTGTAGGCAAAACTAGTAGGAATTTAATATGATCACAGGTGGCTCCTCCCTCCCTCCTTCCTTCCTTCCTTCCTTCCTTCCTTCCTTCCTTCCTTCCTTCCTTCCTTCCTTCCTTCCTTCCTTCCTTTTGTCCTCCCTCCCTCCCTCCCTCTGTCTTTCCCTACCTCCCTCCTTCTTGTCTTCCTTCTTGCCTTTCTTCCTCCATCTCTCCCTCCTTTCCTGCCTCCACCCCTGCCTCCAGGGTTGTAGAGATACAGTAAGAAGTATTGGTAGCTAACTGTAAAATGTAGGATTCCTGAAGAATGCACTTGTAGCCATAGTCACCTAGAAAGCAGTGAGACCACATGGGATAATGGAAAAAATTCTAAATTTAGAGACAAATTCCAACTCTGTCAGTTACTGTCTGTGTGATCCCTAACAAGTCAATTAACCTCTCATGGCTCCAGTTTGCTCACCTGTAAAATGATAGTATGAGCCTAGATGACCTCTAAAGTATTTTCCAACTCTTAAGGCTATGTCCTAGAATATATAGTGGGAAGAGCATTGGATTTATAGTTAGAAGACTTTGGTTTACATCTCGACTCCATGATTTATGCTTATACTCATGAGGTTCAATAAGTCATTTAATCATGTTAGACCTCGGTTTTCCATTTCTACAGTTAAGGTGTCGGACTAGATGTTCATTTAAATACTTGGACTAAATAAGACACTTTTTAATTCCAAATCGTATAGCTGGTCCCAAGACATGGAATTACCTTCTTCAAAAATAAATGTACTATAAAAGTTGAATGATTAGATGGCTTGACCCCTAGAGCAATCATTAACAATTTGATATCAGCTCCAGATAAAGTCTCTAAAGGAGTCCCTCAGGGATCTTTGATTGGCCCAGTGCTGCTTAATTATTTTTATCAATGTCTTAGATGAGATGTTTATTAAATCTCCTGATTCAGGGAAGGCTTGCTAATATACTGGATGAGAGTTGGGATTCTAATAGATTTTTATGGGCCGAAACATTGGGAAAATCTAACAAGATGAAATATAGTCAAGATAAATATAAAGTCTTACATTTGCTCTTCACAAATAAATGATGGGGTAGGAATCATTGGAAAGCAGTTAATTTGAAAAAAATTTAGGAGTTTTAATGGACTGAAAATTCAATAGGAGTTATTAAAGTGAAATGTCAACCAGGAGAGCTCATGTGATCTTAGGCCATATTAAAAGAAACAGAGACAGAACTAGCAAGGTGATGGTGCTACCAGTCTCTGACCTGTTCATACCACCTCAAAATATTATGTTCGGTTCTGGTTTGTATATTTTAGGAAAGGCATTAACACCAAAGCACAACCAGAGTAAGGGAACAAGGAAAGAATAAGTCTATACCAGGTAAGGATCAATTCAGTTAGTGATGTTTAGTTTTGGACACAAAAGTCCTACCGGGAGATGAGGGGATGTGAGTTCCTTTCAAGTATATGAAGGGCTATCACGTGGACATGAGATTAGGCTTGTTCTGTTCAGCCCCAGAGGGCAGAACTAAGAGCAGTGGGCAGAAGCTGCAGAGAGGCAAAATAAGCCTTAAGGCAGGGAAAAATTCCCAACAATTAGAGTATGTCAAAAATGGAATGGGCAATGAAACACTGGAGACCTATAAGCAACAGTCAGATGACCATTTAAATATGCTGCAGAGAGGCTTTTTGGTCAGGTATGGATTGGACCTCAGACAGCTGCTGAGACCCTTTCCAATTCTATGATTCTGGTATTCAGTCCACCAAATTTCTCTTCAGCAATAAACATTGTTGTTTTTCAGTTGTTCCTTATTCTTTGTGACACCATTTGGGTTTTCTTGGCAAAGATGCTCGAGTGGTTTGCTATTTCCTTCTCCAGCTCATTTCACAGATGAGGAAACTGAGGCAAACAGGCAGGTCAAATAGCTAGTAAGGCCAGATTTGAACTCAGAAAGATGAGAGTTCCCTATTCCAGGTCCAGTGCTCTATCCACTGCACCACCTAGCTTTTATAGAATAGCCACTTACAATGGTGTAGTGGCTTATACCAATTTAAAATTTTCAGAGGGCACTGTACCTCATTGTATAGCTAAGCGGTACCTGGGCAGATGCACTCCATTTCAAAAAAATATGAAGGTTCTCTTACAACAAATTTACACTGAGAAAACCATCTTAAGGCTGATGAATAGTATAATATTCAAAGATAATTTATTAATTATTTTATTTAATAATCATTAATTATCCTACTCCATGCCAAGCACTGTACTAAGTTTGGGTCATACAGAGAAAGATAAAATTTCCTGCTTTCAAGGATCATATAGTCCAATGGTTATAAGAATGAGTACATCATAGATGTTAATAATAAATGACATTTAAAGCTTATAATATACTCATGTACATTATATTTCTGAGTCCAACAGCAACATTCTGATATAGGCATTGTGATCTCCATTTTATAAATGAAGAAAAAGGTGAATTTATAGTACAGCTAGGTGGCACAGTGGATAGAGCACTGAGGTTGGAACCACAAAGATTCATCTTCATGAGTTCAAATCCAGCCCCACAAATTTAGTAACTATATATCCCTGGGCAAGTCACTTAACCCTATTTGCCTTAGTTCTTCATCTGTAAAATGAGCTGGAGAAGGAAATGGCAAACCATTCCAGTATCTTTGCCAGGAAAACCCCAAATGGGGTCATGGAGAGTTGGACATGACTGAAAAAATGACTTGACAAGTAGCAACAAAAACCTCAAACACCTCTAGCTCAAGCATTAAGAGATCTGTGTTCTTTATTGCCTGGGAAGAGTTACAGACTTGACTTTCTTATCTGTTGGCTAATGGAGTTAATGAATCAATTCACAAGTACTTGTTAAGCACTTACTATATTCCAGAAATTAGTCTAGGTTCTGGGGAATATGATGATAAAAATGAAAACAGCCCCTAAAGATCTTAGGATCATAGATTTAGAGCTGGAAGGCCTTTAGAGGCTGTGTTGTCCAAACCCCTTATGTTGTGGCAAATAGTCTGTAGTATCCAAAGTGTTCTCTGATTTGGGGAATAAAATACTAAACAACCAGAGAAGCTTAATTTATTATTACATCAATTGAAACATGTATCTTGTTCAAAAGGAAGAGGTCTCATAGAAGGGATGGGTGATTTGAATTGTCTGCCAGGCCATACTCTTGTGCGGAAGCACCGTGGAGAGTATTTGGCTAAGGACAAAGGAAGGGAGAAGGAGAAGTGCGCTATCACATGGCAGAAAATCTTGACAGATTGAAATGAGGGCTCAAAACAACAAGATGAACTTTAACAGAGATAAATATAAAGTCCTGCACTTGTGTTTCAAAACCAATTGCATAAAGATAGGCAAGCTCTGGTCCGACAGCAGCTTATGTGAACAAGATCTTGGAGAGTTTAGCTGACTCCAAGCTTGATAGGAGCTTGTAACAGTGCGACTGGCCTGCTGAAAAAGACGGTTATCACAACTAAGTGACATGCCCAGGTCTGGGACAAAAGACTCACATTTGTTCCATGCAGGTCTGATTCCATGTGGAGTATCATTGTCCATTTTGAGCAGCAAAATTTTAAAAAACCTCATTGACATCTTTTGATTTGATATGACTTGCATTTCTGAATGAATCCTCTCTGGTACTTCCCTCCACAGAGTCATTTTTGTAGCAAAGAATTAAAAAAATAAAAGTTTAGCAAAACTAGCCAAACATACCAGAAAAATCTGACTATATATAATGTTCTTTGCCATAGTTCCCTATTTCTGTAAAGAGATAGGGCAAGTTGAGAAACATTTTATATATATATATATATATATATATATGTACACATATATACATAAATATACATATGTACATATACATATACACATACACATGCACACACGATGGTATCCCAATCTGTAAAAACAGAGACTGAGTGACCATTTTTTCAGGGTTGTTGTGGGTAGAATTCCTGTATTGATTTGGAGGTTGGGCTAGCAGGCTATAAGGTCCTTTATAACACTAAGAGTTTATGATCACATAATCTCAAATTTTGTAACTATTGATAGTTAAATGCCCCAAAATAAAAGAGAAGGGCAAGGACACTGAAAGAGATTGATTTCTACTTTGTTTCTGGACAATTCTCTGAAAGAGACCAGTGATAAATCACCTGAGCTGTGTGTTCTGCTGAGTCAATATTCAGGGGGCTGGATTGGTTGGATGGGAGGGCAGTCAGGCAAGGGGAACATTTCTAATCAGAACTGAAGGAAGCCCTTAAATATACTGGCTGCCTAAGAGGCTCAATCAAGCTTAGGGCTCCAGGAGCTGTGTCACATGGGTCCACAAAGTCATAGCCCCGTGATGTCAGAGTCAACTGTTTTCCAGAACATCCACCTTCCATTGCCCCAAATAGCACTGACATCTGGATTGAAAAAAAACTAAAATATTTATCATTATGGAATTATGAAGAGTCATTTGATCTTCATTACATGGTATTTGTGTTTATACAGTGGTCTGATTGGCTAGAGAGCAGCTGGCAGAGGAATAGAGGGAGGCTGAATAGTCACTATTTATTGGCTTTCTGCTTAGTGCATTGTTCTTTTCTCCCCCCTAGTCCTTTTCACCAATTCTAACTCATAAATTATTGAAGGATACACCTGTATACTCTTTCTCTGTCTCTCTCTCTGTCTCTCTCTCTGTTTCTCTCTCTGTCTCTCTCTCTGACTCTCTCTCTCTGTCTGTCTCTTTCTCTTTCTCTCTGTCTCTGTCTCTATCTCTGTTTCTGTCTCTCTGTCTCTCTCTGTCTCTCTGTCTCTCTCTCTTTCCCTTTATAGTTTGTTGGAGGGAGAATGTGAACCTTCAATTTTATCACTATAAGGAACTCTTGGTATCTACCAATTACAGTTTAGATTGGAGTTTTTCAGTATACCAAAGGAGTTAAATGACTCCTCTATGGTCAAATAGCCAGTGTGTGTCAGAGATAAGACTTGAACCCAAGTCCTCTTCACTAGGAGGCCAACACTCTATTCACTATCACATCTGCCTTCCAAATATAGCGTTCATAATAATACACTCACATATTTGATCTGGTTCTTTGATTTCCTTGGTGTAGGGAAATTCTGGTAAAGACATTTCCTTTCCCAATGACTAGAAAATGATGAACCGAGGTTGCACCAGGAATGCAGGAAAATGAGTTTGATTATTTTATAAGAAGCATGTATATGTAAAATGAAGGTGATAATATTTGCATGACTTGCCTCACTGGTTTGTTTTAAGGAAAATAGATTGTAAACTTTTAAGTATTACATAAATGAGAGCTATGATGCGTTATCATATGTTGATTATAAATAAAATGCAGAGCTGGGTAGGACCCTAGAGATCACTTAGTCTTCCTTATTTTTATAAAGGAAGACATTGAGACACTGAGGCCCAGGGAGGTTGAGTGACTATATGATAATAAGTAACAGTGTTAGGCTACAAGGCCAGGTCCCTCAGTTCCAAAAATAATGCTGCTTGCATTACTCCACAAAACCCGCTTCTCCCAGATGGCATTATCCAGGATGATTCCCCACTTAATTCATCAGACTCAATGCCAAATTACATCGGGCTAGGTGAAATAAAACCAAACAAACATTACCTAAGGATGAATATTGGTGATGACTAAGAATGTTGAGGAGCAGCATGACCTAGAGAATCAAATGCTGGACTTGGAGTCTGTGAGATCCAGATTTAAATTCTCTGCTTTCCCGATCTTGACACTTACTAGATGAGTAACCAAGGGTGAGGAACTTAACTTCTGTGACCCTCAGTTTCCACATATATAAAATGGGGAGAAGAATACATGTAACACTTGTCTCATAGGGTTATTGTGAAGTACAAATAAGAGAATGCATGTAAAAACCTTGGCAAACTGGAAAGTGCTGTATAAATGTCAGTTACATTATTGTTATTATTATATTCAAAAGAACATCTGATGGACTACTAGGGCAATTTCAAAAGCAGAGATTCCCTAAATGTCTTGAAAAATGGCAATAAGATTGGAATGTATATCATCACACACTCTTTCCCTTGATATCAGGCCATCATGGCTGCATTAAGACTCTCAGAAGGATGTGGAACACTGGGGAAACCCACTAGCCTTTCTTCTGGGCTCTGGATTGATGATTGTTTCAAATTGTTACACCCTCTGTCCTATATTTTTCGGTATTTATAAGGCTCCTGGCGCTCCTTGCATCCTTGCCCAGAGATGCCAATGTCACTGCATGTTACCAATCTGTCATTTTCATCTTCCACCCCGCTCCTCCCCCAGTACCCACAACTCCCTACCGGATGTCTTCCCCAACGGCTGTGAGTGTTAGTAATCTAGAGGAAATTGGTCAGTGCTGTCACTAATGTCTGGGGTGTCAGAACACTAAAGGCCCTTAGATTTGTCATGGGCCATTAACTAGCTAACTCTTCATTAACTGTTGGTAATGATCAATTCCTGGCAGGGCATGGGGAGGAGGGAGGTCTCTGCATTTGCTCCATTTGTTTGCTAAACTGAAAAAAAGAACACGATGTTTGAGCTTTGCTCTGGTTTCATTTTTTATAATCTTGACCAGTTATGTTGTGTTCACTTAGTCCCTGCTCTGAGAGTGCTGGCCAGAAGTAACCTCTGTAACCATGCCATTATTTCACAGCTTTTCCAAAGATCTTATTATCATAACTGCCAACTAAGTCAATTAATATTTGTGATTTAAGAATCCAGGGATGGCAATTTTAAGCAGGCAAGTCCCATATTCCTTCCCCCCTCTCCTCCCCTGTGTCATCCCATACTTTCCCTCTGTCTCCATTCCACTTCCCTTTTTTTCCAATGGGATAGAAGCTTTTCATTTCATCTTATTGTTGGAGCTCTCTTTTATTCACCTCAGAAAAGCCCTTAAAGAGAGGAGGCTGTTTAAGGTCTGATAACACCACCACAAGAGGGTTTCTGGGCTAATGCATGATGCCTGCATTCGTTCCTGTAGTTAAGGGGCAGAGCCACCTCAGAGTTCAGTCAGGTCCAGAGAGGCCCAGATGATGGTGAATAATGTGAAAATGAAAAAAGAATGCCCCTGTTCCCCTGTCTCCTCCCTCCTTCTCTCATTCCCTGCCATGTGGCCTCTTGCTGGCTGAGAAGAGCAGAGGAGAGTAGAGTGAAACCTTGGTCACTTGGAATGCTCAGAGATGAAGGTGTTCAGGTAAGATAGGCCAGGCACAAAAATCAATGTCATACCGAGGGTCAGTTGACACTCTTTGGGCCAAGAGAAGGAGGGAAAATGACCTGGTTAGGTAGTACTGGCTTTTTTTTTAAACCTCTGGTCCAGATGGTATTTGGGAATACTCTTCTATTTACTCAATATTGGCAAGACCCATTAGTGATTTATACAAAAAGAGTTGCTGTGACAGAAAGGAAGTTGAAGAGGAGACCATATTTTTCTTCTGCATTCACAGGGGAAATATTAGTTAACATTTATATAGAGTTTGAAGGATACAAAAATCCTTACATATATTACTGATCCTCACAACAACCCTGTGTGGTAAGTAATTATCCCCATTTTACAGATGAACAGACTGAAGCTTGAAGAAGTCAAGGGATCTGACCAAGAGCAAACAACTAATAAGTGTTTAAAGCAACATTAAGACTTGAGTCTTTCTGAATCCCATTCTAGTCCTTTAGGCCCATACTACCTGCCTTCCTTTGTATTCACAAACTGTTTATTCCCTTCCTACCAGGGAAGTCTGAACTTCTTCTTTTTTCTTTTATGGAGTATTTACAGCACTGTATTGTAAAATTTGGGTTAAGCATTGTTCATGTGCTATTTGTAGGTCAATGTTAAGGAAGGGGAGGGGGAGTAAAAGTGGATGAGAGAAAGAGAGAGAGACAGAGACAGAGCCAGAGACAGTGAAAGAGAGAGACAAAGACGGGGGGGGGA
>JAQQSW010015852.1:0-11799 GCA_028646575.1 Pseudocheirus occidentalis | reverse complement strand
TTGTCATTCAAACACAAGAAGCATGAGAAGGTAAACATGGGAAAGAAATCATTAGGAACTTATCAAAGTTGAACTATTTACATGCCAGTATGGAAAAACAATAATAGAAACTTATGAAACTTTTCTCAGTATGAGGATAGATGAAGGGAATACAAATGTATATATGTGTATACCTCCACATATGTCTAAATAGGAGCGTATATATGCATATGAATACATATCTGAGTATGTGTGTATATGAGTTCACAGAGGTCACAGAATCAATTGAATAGGAAGGGATGTTACTTTAAAAGGTGAAATTCTGAGGTGGGAGAGGATTAGAATGAGAAGAGACAGGGAGAGACAGAATGGGGTTAATCATCCCCTAGAAGAGGCAAGGGATAACTGTTACAATAGAGGGGAAGAACAGGAAGGCAAAATGGAAAGGGTCAACTTTACTCTCATTGAATTTGGCTTAGGGAAGGAATGACATAAACTCTAAACTGGGTATCTTTCCACACAGGGCAGTAGAGGGGATGGGGATGAGAGGTGGGATGATGGAGGGGAGGATGGAGTGGGGGTGTGTGTCGAGGATTGATGCAAGTACACACTTCTGTAAAGGGACAGGGACAGGATAGAGAACAGAACAAGGGGGGGCAGGATAGGAAGGAGAGACATATAATCAATCTGTCACAATATGTCCACTGTGGAGATGTACTGCGAAATTTCACGTGTACAGCCTGTACTGAATTGCTTGTCCTTCCAGTGGGGGTGGGTGATGAGGGAGGAACTGAAAGAATTTAGAATTTAAAGTTCCACAATGAAATGTTAAAAATATCTATATCTATATCTATATATAATTGTTATTATTATTAAGTACATGCAACTAGGAATTAAGATATACAGGCACTGGGGTAGGGAGCCTCATCCTGCCCTACCAGAAAGTTAGAGGGGCGATGGAGGAGGACATAGGAGAGAGCAGATTGGGGCAGGGACTTTACAGTGGGATCACTGTTTTGGGGTTGTTGGTAGGGGAAAGACAGGGAGAAAATTTGTAACTGAAAATCTTGTGGAAATGAATGATGTAAACAAGAAAATTAATAAAATAATTAAAAAAAAGATTTGGTCTGGTACATTTCTTTAGTTCTATTAGGAAGGGGTTGTAGAGAGAAGCTCCCAGACTTGTTTCCTATGATTCCACCATCTTATTGTTCATACATTTTTGCTACTTTCTTTTTCCAGTGTTCAGGATGAAGGACAATATATTTATTTATTTCATAAAACTGAAACTTCAAATCTCAAAGCACAGACCAGGCTGAACCAAAATTTCAACCTCTTTAAGACTTAGGCCAATATTTTCACAGATGGCAGAGGTGCTGTCTAATAATTTGTGTTCCTTTTTTTAATAGCTATTTGCCTTTTTTAGTCAGATCTTGATATTGACATGAAAAATACATATGTTTTCTCAGACCAAAGTTGTACTGAAATTATGATTTCCCCCAACATATTTCTAGGTTGCATTATTTAAGAATGAAAAGTTCCTCTTTTGCCTCCAATGTTAAATGTGGAAAATAATAGTTAAATGATCACTGGGTATGAGGTGGGCATCCGAAAAATGTGGTGCCTTCCTATCACTTTTGGTAATGTCTTAAATATATAATGAAGCTCCTTAATAAAGATTCAGAGAAAAAAAGAGAAGAAAAATTCTCTAAACTAATGGGACACCTCTGAAGTAGGGCAAGACTGAACAAATTGTTTTATAGGAAAATAATAGAATTTTACCTGAAGAAATGTCAAAGGATTTCATAAAATTCTGGAAAATATGAACTGACACAGTGAAGTGACTAGAACCATTTTAACAATTCATACAATGACAACAACAGCATAAAGAAAAATAATTTTGAGAGACTTAAGAATTCTGATTAAAAAAATAAGCTTGTCTCCCAGGGACTTCTGTGAAAGCATGTTTCCTGCTTCCTGTCATAGACATTATGAATTCAAAGTGTGGAGGGTGATACATATTTTTATGTGACCACAGTGTGAATTTGTTTTCCTTTACTATGCTAATTTGTTATAAGTTTTTCTTCCCTTTAAAAAAACAATTGAGTTTGGAAGGTGGTAGCAACAGAGCTGTGGTGATATGGGGTGGGAGGGCTGGGAAGGAGGGCCCATTGAAATCTCCCAGCTCTGCTTCTCTGAACTTCCCAACATTTCTCAGCTATTTCCCTTCCTGGAAGTTTCATCAGCCTGTATGGCTTCCACCCTGAAGCATCTCTTCACCCTCTGTAGCTCCCTTTTGTTATCATGAGTTCTTCTTACAGACTCCATTTTGAAGAAGGATCCAGGTCAACTCTCTTTCATTGCCATCATCTTGCCTTTCCCTTCTCCTCCCCAGTCCTCACCGCCAACTTCTCATCTAGATTTTATGTCTTGTCTTCTCCTCGTTAGAGTGTAGACTCTTTGAAGGCAGGAACTGTCTTTCTTTTTGCTTGTGTATGGATCCCTAGCACTTAGCCCAGTGCTTGGTGTATTGGAGAATGCTCTTTGTACATGCTAGCTGACTGACTTGTCTTGAAATTAAGAGGAAGCAGAGACAAATAGCATAGTTTTTAAGTAACATGATTCATGGTTTCACAGATAATTTTCTTTATGCATTCTATTTTGTAAATATAAATACTCATTTTGGGGTATTTGTTGAGTTCAGAAGAAAACAAAAATTTAAAAATCTCCAAAGCCTTTTAATGTATCCAAAGTATCTCCGGATGACATTTTTTACACTATTCCTTTTATAGGGCCAATTAACATTCTGCCTGTCTGTTATGTCCTTGGAACATTTGTCAGAGGAAAAAACAGAACAAAACAAAATTTTCCTAACATTTCTAAATATTTATAAATACTTCCTACTATCACAGGAAGTTATGTTAACTGTTGTTTCCACTAAGGAATCAAAGTTAAATTAGAAGCAAAAAATATTCCAAAACATACTTCCCCTGATGGTTCCTCCCCTCTGCCCCGCAAGCTAGAAGTGACTTTCAGCTGTTATGAACTTGAACCAGGATTAAACAAAAAATTCTAGTGATTATTTTCCATAATAAATGGATTCCAAGTACAATTGGGAAATCACCCCAGCTGCCTGGACCAGTTCTTTTTCTGTCTCATTTTTTTCTTTTCTCACGTTTGGCGAACCAATAGGCCAACTCCTAACCTAAGTCTCAAGTTTAGAACCTTCTCAAAGGTGTCCCATTAATCATGACTTGAGGTTTTTCTAAACTTTCATAATTCTAAATGATATTGGAAGATTGTATATAGCCAAGACTCAAACCCAGTTCTTTTGATTTCAGATTCTTCATTCTTCCCATTTTCTCTTACTCTATTGAGTGTGACACAGTGAAAAGAGTGAGGAATTTGGAGTCAGAAGATCTGGATTCAAATTCTGACTCTACTGCTCACAACTTTTGTGACTGGGTCAATCACTAAACCACGGTTTTAAAATTTTTAAATGAATGAGTTTAACTACATGGCTTTTAAGATTTCCACTAGCTTTAAATTCTATGACATGAATTCAATTCCACAAACATTTATTAAATGCTTCCTGTGGGCACAGTGTTTTTGGACAGAAAAGAGTAATATGCAAATGAATTTTTGGCACCATATAAATATGTCTTATGATTAGTGCTGATACTATTAAATGGTGGTTTGAATTTTAGCAGAGTTATAACCGGAAATTTTTGCACCTGGGACAGAGAATACAAACTATGCCTGGGGTAAGGGAGCTTGGGACACACCCTTGAATTAACTTTTTTTTTTTTAGAGTTGACAATAATTTGCCTTTATATGGCACCTTAAGGTTTACAAAGTGTTTGGGATAAAAAATACCCTTCATCTTTAATTTAGTGAAAAAATAAACACAGAGATCCCTTAGGATAAGAACAGGAGTCTATTCTTTTCCTGGGAGAAGAGGGTGGTCTTCCTCATGACTCATCATGGAGAAGAGGTGTGTTAGAAAAGGCAGGGTAAAAATTGATAATTTAACTTAGTCAAGCCCCCTTCCCACCTGTCTCCTCTCTCATCGGTGGAGAGGCAGACTTCACCAAATTCTTCCCCAATTGGGACAGCAAGAAAGGTTGGGGGGAGGGTCCCACCAAGGTGGGAAAACAGACAAAGGAAGGTAAAAGTTATTGACAGCAGCAATGGAGGAGTGAGGGGGAAGGGAAAGCTAACAACCCCAGATTGAGAAGTTTTCATTCATCCCATGCACAAAGGGCTTTAACTTCTGTTACCTTATTTGACCTTCACAACAACTCTGTGAGGTAGTTGCTAACAAAAACAAACCTTAAAATAAAAACAAGCAAAACATAAAAACAAACTTGACATGTAATTCTATGTAATTCAATTACAATATGCAATTCAATAACCATTAATATGTTATTATCTACTTAAGTTTTAAACAGTTTGTAGTTATTTTGCATTTCACTTAGGCTCTTCATGGTCCAAACAACTCTCAACACCTGGCTGTTGGTACAACAGACAGGCTTGCACTAATTCTCTTATTGGTAGATATTACTGTAGATACCAAAGTCAGGTCTTTCTCTCCTACCTCCACTTGAGCCAGCATTTTAAGATAACTTCATTTGGGCCTGGGGGGTAGAACCTCTTCTGGATGAAGGCAAAGTCACAGACCTAGGGACACTAACTCAGATGAGTAGAAGCCTTGAGATACAGTGAGGTCACAGCTGAGGAAGAAAGTGAAAATAAGGGAGGTACTGCTTAGTTAGAGAAGAGATTGCTTGAAGTTTGGGGGAATATAAAGAGTTGAAGGCTGAAGTGAGGGATGAGGAAGATCACCATCTAGATTCTAGAAGCTTCTTTTAAAAGCTATGTTCTTGCTAAGTGATCCTACTACTCTGTTATTTCTGTCTTGTTGAATGACAGTAAGCAATGTCAGCATTCTCTAAAATCTGGGTGTCTTGAGGCATTGCACCCTAACTATAACCTGGGCTTATGGCATTTGGCAAATGGGGCTGTGATATCTACTTTTTTTTTCTTGATGAAGAGAGAAAAAGCTCAAGCTTCTCTTTTTCTTTAAAGATTAAATGAGAGCATTAGAGAAGAAAGGGGAGAAAAGTATAGGGAAGAAAAGAGTGATGAGTGATGATCATGGATGGAATGTATTGGAGGAAAAAACTATGAGATAGGTAACAGAACACAGAAGTATTTGCTGCTGTTTTGTGTTTTTGTAAACCCCTTTTGCAATCTTTGCCTCTTCCCACCAAATGGGTACCAAGATAAAAATTATTTTAGATGTAGAGATTTGGTGGATCTAAATAAATTTAGTAGCACTTTAAAAATTCTGAGGAAATAGACTTTTTAAAGGAGATGGGGCCCAGGAAGGATAGCATGGATTCTCTCAGCATACCTTTTAGGGTTTAGAAGGATTTTTAATTATTGCACTAAGACACAGTATTTCAAAACTAAGAAACTGGGCACTTTGTAATAGGGGACCCTAGAAAGCTATGGATTAATTTGGTAGGTCAAGAAAGGAGAAATTCATTTTGAAGATTCAAAAGTTCATTCAGTTCCATTTCTTAGGCTTTATTGAGCCACCTGTTATGTAGGAGGCCCTGCCCTCTAGGAGCTTATAGTTTATTAGGAAGGAGACAAGTAAATGAAAAATACATTTACCAAGAAAATACGGAGTAATGAGAATCAAATGTGACTGGTGTAAACCTCTGATAAATGTAGACGAAAACCCAAAGATAGTTTTACTTGCCAAGAAATAAAACTGCTAAAGAACCAAGAATATGTTTAAACAAACAACTAAATGCAGAAGGGTTAAATTTAATCAATTTGAATAAAACTGCAATGTAACTATTAAAGACAAGTAATCTGGGGATAATATAATAATAACATCATAACACCTACCTCCCTGGGTTATTGTGAGGGTCAAATGAGATATTTGTAAATATTTAGTATTTTATTATATTTTTACTTTGGTTATTAATATTATTATACTAAATAATATTTAGTAGAAGTATAATTTGTAAATTATATTTGTAAATATTTGGCACAGTCCCTGGCACATAGTAAGTTTAATAAATATTTGTTTCCTTCCTTTTTCTTTCCTTCTACTTCCTTCCTTCCTTCTTTGCTTCCTTCCTTCCTTCCTTCCTTCCTTCCCTCCTCTTTAGTATTTAATGTGGTTTTAATGTTTAGAATATCCATTTTGACTTTGTCACCCAGCCTATTAATTCTGCAAGCTGTGTCCATCTGTCCTTTCACCTGATTTTGGATGGATAGGCCAGTTTTCATCTTGTGCTCAGCATCTGATCCTTATCTCTTAACCTTGACTGTTGAACTGAGGCAAATGCTTTCAGACATTGTAAACATATAAAACTAGACTTGGCAGTGTCAACTCAAAGGCAGTTACCCAGACCAAATACAGCCTAAACAACAGCAAAATCCAACTGTGTGGCTGTTATAAACAAAGAAAGAATATTACTCCCAGCATCTGCTGCAACAATAACAAGAACAAAAAAGAGGCTTATTTTTCTTTGTCCATTTATTACATAAATGGCACTCACAAGATTTTCATTTTCACAAAAGACAAACAAAACCCAACAGATTTAATCATGGATTATGAAGGGAATATCCACATTTCATGGTACACGTTCAGCAAGAACTGAAGAGAGGAGAACATGGAAACTAGGATATTGGAATCTGTATAAATAAAGGAAGGGGATCAGAAAAAAGGTTGAGGTAAATCCTTTCTCCCTTGAGAAACTGGTGGATACTCAGAAGGCACAAAGGGACTTTTTTGTGTTTCTCTGTGGGTTCATCCCTTAATTCAATTTAAATTCAATAAGTATTTATTAAGCACCTATTCTGTTCCTGGCACTGTACTAAGAGTTGGGAGGAGAAAAAAAAACAATCCCTGACCTCAGGGAGTTTATATTCCACTGAGAGATAACAAAATAAATTCAAAGAGATTTCTGAGGGGAAGGTGGTGATGGTGGTGGTAGTAATATACTAACAACTAGAACGGGGTTTCTTAATGTATGTGTCTGTGAGTGTAATGGAACCCTTTGGCAGTGGAGCCATTTTCAGAATAATGCTTTCAAATGCAAAAAATAAAATATATAGGGTTAAAAAGGAAACCAATCATATTGGAACACATTTATCAAAATATTAAATAACAAATAAACAAATTTACAGCCCCTCAGGTATAGAACCCTTGAGCTAGAGGAATTAGAAAGAGGCACCAGATAGGTCTCTCTAAGAGAAGACTAGCTTCCAATTCCCTCCAACTTCAGATGAGAATATATGTTTGGGTACAGTTCATATGTTGCTATGAACCCTGAGAGAAAATCTATTTGGGGGCCTTATGGAATTCAGAAAGCATAGAGTAAAGCAAGGGACCCTAGACTACAAGACAAGAAGAATGCCATTCTTCAATTACTAGAAAGCTACTATAAGAAGAATTAGAGTTTAGCTTTAGCTCAAATGATCATGGGATCAAAGATTTAGACATGAAAGATTACTTAGTCCAATTGCTCAGATGAACAGATTTTGTCCACTTATTACATAAGTGATACTCATAAGATTTTCATTTTCATGAATGATAAATAAAGAACAATAAGACTAAACATAAATTATGAAGGGAATACCCAACACTCCATGGTGCACCCAAAGTAATCCTTGGCCAGATGGGTATATCAATTAATCAATTAACAATCATTCATTGACTGTTTACTATATGCCACATATCACGCTAGACTCCAGAGAGACAAAGAAAAAGGGTATAAACTGTCCTGGAACCTCAGCTGACTCACTTTCTAAAGGGGAAGATAGAATGTATATATTTAGGTATGAACAAAATATATGCAAAATATATATGAAGATAACTTTGGAGGAGAAGGCACTAGTAGTTGGTGGATGAGAAAAGACCTCCAGCCACAGATGTCTTTTGAGTTGAGTCTTGAAGGAAGACAGGGATTCAAAGAAGCAGAGATATATAAAGATAGTATTCAAGGTATGAATGACAACTGGTGGAAAGGCATAGAGATGGGGAATAGAGAACAATTTGTGAGGAATACATAGACCAGTATGGCTGCATCATAAAGTGTGTGGAAGGGAATAACATATAGGTGGAAAGACCTAAGCTTGATAAGTGCTTCAGATAAAAGAGGGGCTTATATTTGATTAACAGGAAGCCAGTGTAGTGTATTGAAAAGGAGGGGTGAGGGGACACACGGTCAGACCTGGGATTTAGGAACATCACTTTGGCAATTATGTGGAGATTGGAGTGAAAAAGGGAGACACTTGAAGCAGGGAGACCATTTGAGAAGTTATTACACAGTCCAGGCAAAAGGTGATCAGGGATAGAACCATGGAGCTATGTGAGTGGACAGAAGAAGATGAAATAGAGATCGGGATAGAAACTGGACCTATGATTGCACTGGCAGAGGAACTTCCAAGTGAGAAACTCCTTAGACTATTTATGAATGAATTTATAAATGAATGAAAAGCATTTATTAAATACTTTTATGCGAAAAGCACCATAATAAACACTGGAGATATAAACAGAAAAGTAAGATATTCCCTGCTCACTTTCTAATGGGAGAAAGAATGCATACAAAAGGGTTTGTTTGTAAGTCAAAAGGAAAGGTCTCATGGTCCTTAGGATATGGTAGATTGCAGGCGGTAACACATTTTCTTTAATGTCATTTTCCCTACTAAAGTTATATCAGCTTCTGGTGAACCATTTGACAGTGCCAGGAACACTGGTTGTGAAACCTTTCTTTTCTGGGTCTTCATTAGCTGTGGCTGTAGCACCGGCTGAGGCATTTGCCAGGCCACATTTCCATAGGGCTTGTTGCCTTGGATCATGGTTGTGAAGGATGGGCTGGAAACAGGACCAGTGGTCTGGAATATATTGCCACTTCCAAGGGGTGATGGTGGTGGTAGTTTGACTTTTCTGGCACAGGTATGGCCTCTTCTCTATCTCTAGGCAACGATGCTTCTGTTAGGTGGAAGCTGTTAAGCTGTTGGTGAGCCGCTTCTGACTGAAAGTCTCAGAGAGTTGCCTAGAGCACAAAGTTAAGTGACTTTCTCAGGATCACAGGTGCCAGTATGGATCAGAGGCAGGACTTGAGCCCAGGTGTTTTTGACTTTGAAGGCTTCTCTTCATTCCATATACCATACTAAGCAGCTAGGTGGTACAGTGGATAGATTGCTGGGGCTTGAGTCAGGAAGATTTGAGTTCACAATTTAGCCTCAGACACTTACTACAAGTGTGATCCTGGGCGACACACTTCTCTTTGATCCCGTCTCCTTATCTGTAAAATGGGGATAATAATGATACCTTCTTCCCAGGATTGCTGTGGGGATAGCTTTTATTTAATGCCTTGCACTGTATAAATGGTAGGTACTATTATGAGCTGTTGCGTTGCCTCCCTATGCACTAAGCAACGCTATGCAACAAGTGACCCTGAGGAAGTCACTTGACCTGTTTGCCTATTTTTTCATTTGTAAAATGAGAATAATAAGAGCACCTGCCTTACAAAGCTTCCATGACGATAAAATAATAATTGTAAAGGACTGTGCAAGCCTTAAAGCTTCTACTGGACTACCTATGTGCCTCTAGACATGGGGGATGAGTTGGAGGAGTTAAAGATGACATCGAGGTTGCTGACCTGTGTAATTGGCAGGATGATGTGGCCTTGGAAAGTAATAAACTATGAACAGGGGTTGTTGGTTCTGGGGCCTTAGGATCTCTAGAAGTTTAAGGAGAAGACAAGAGCTGGATAATTTTCAAGAAGTTACCTTGAATAAGAAGGTTGCTGGTCTTTATGATTTATTTCTCTATCTCTGGGGTTGGACTCAATTCCTCTTAACTCTGATAATTCTGATTCTATGTCGGCAACAGTTAGTAACCTTATTTCATGAGCAGGTCTGCTATTTACATAGAAGCTGCAGCCATGTCTTTAGATAAGGGTTTATTATTATTATAATAATTGTTATTGTTATTATTATTATTAATGATACCTGCTCTGGGTCCAAGGAGGTTCTGTCTCCTATTAAAGTGCCTCAGCTCTGAACTCACCTGTGTGGACCAGGATTTGGTCCTGGGAGAGTATATCCTCTGAAGAGACAACTCAAGTTCTTTTTTCTTTCATTCAAAAGCCATGAACCCCTGGGAAAATCAATTAAAGTTTGGTTTGTTTCATGTCTAGCATCTCCCCAAAAGGAATTGGAAAGATATTTGATGTACAGTGTATATCAGACATAGGACAGCATTCATTCTTTTAAAGACATGTTAAAAATGAAAAATACTCATAAACGTGTGTTAGTAAACATTTGAAACTTGAAATAGTAATCCATAACTCTTGCTCTCCCAGGAAATCAATACTTAAAACATCAAACATGAACCATTTTGCCTCACTGCCAAAAAGTCACTTGACTTTTACCTGAGCCCTGCATTGTACAAACAACTAATGGGTTTTGTTGCCAGTCTAACACTCCAAGTCCTTAAACAATGAGTCCACGTGTCCCTGAAACTGGCTGGGGAGCTTGGGGATGGAGATGTTCCATGGGATGGCCCCTGTAGGGCACACCTTTACTTACCTCATAAGATATACTCCAATTCAACTCTAGTTACACTCTCCTTCTAGTTAATTATCTTTACTTTTTCTCAGCAAATAAATAGGTGTGCATTTAATACATTTGTACATATCCCCAGTTCTGGAAAGTTCTCTGAGGACCTGAAGAAATGGAAGCATCATCCTTTTAGCTGCCTCTTGGTGAGGAATTTCTTAGCCTGGGCTCATTAAGAACCCAGGGAATGTCTCACCCACTAGCAGGTCCAATGACTATAGGTTAAATAAAGTGAGTAGCCAAACTGCAAGCAAAAGATAGTTATCAACTCACAAGAATGACTGCTTGCCAGTAGCAGCTACTTCTTCTTAGAGTATAATTTTGGCTTATATAGGGTTTTCAGACTATTATTAATTCATCCTTTTTCTTGGAAGGACAATTACTGAAACTGAAGCTTACATACTTTGTCACATAATGAGAAGGTAATTCATTGGAAAAGACCCTGATGTTGGGAAAGATTGAAACCAAGAGGAGAAGGGAGACAGCAGAGGATGAAATAAATAAGATACTGTCAGTGAACATGAGCTTGAAAATACTCTAGGAGATAGTGTAGGACAGAAGAGCCTGGCATAGTATGGTTATAGGGTCATGAAGAGTTAGTTGGACACAACTGAAGAACAACAACAACAACAACAACAACAACAAAAGGTTTTCAGGCCTGAAAAACATTAACCAGTCATCATCATTCTGTGGCATTTGAATGGACTGATGGGATATAATCCCTCTCTGTAGTAAAGTAGGTCCAGAAAGTCCCTGTTTTCATGTTAGTTGCAATATATGGATGCAATATATGCATCCAAGAAAATTACAGAACGCTGTGAGTTTTGTGGATTTTGTACATTCAGCCTATGCAGGATGGAGATTGTTGACTAAGATTTTATTTTATCTTCAACAGACCAGGGGAGGGGTGTAATTAATTTTTTTTTGATAAATGAGAAATTCTGGTAACAAAGTTGTTTTTCCTCTACACTCCCCTAGTGCCTTATACTAAAAATTCCATGTGACCCCATTCTTAGTGGGCTTTTAAAGACTACAAAGATGTCATTCAGACCACATCAAAATGCAAATTTAATGAATGGAACAGCATTTTATAAAATTTAACAAAATTTAGAGGCAAGTAGGTGGCTTAGTGGATAAGGAACTAGACATGGAATTAGAAAGACCTGA
>JAQQSW010015851.1:0-11800 GCA_028646575.1 Pseudocheirus occidentalis | reverse complement strand
TCATTCTTTTCAATGTTCGGCTTTTGTTTCTCTTTTCTCATTGTTCACTCCATTGGCTATAACACCTATACAACCAGACTATTGTACAATGTGAAGGAGTTTGCATATCCTATACATGATTGTATGCCACCATCGGGGGGTCGGGTGGGGGATGGGGAGGAAGGGGAGAAAAATTTATAACTGAAGTGACTATGGAACAGAATCTTGTAACCTAAAAGTGAACAAACAAGTTAACTTTAAAAATGATAATAATAAAATAAAATTTTAAAAAAAACAGAAAAATGAGTAGAAAGTGCAAAATATCTCACCTGAAAAACAACTGACCTGGAAAACAGATCCAGGAGAGATAACCTAAGAATTATTAGACTCCCAGAAAGCCATGATGAAAAAAGCAGCCTGGGCAGCATCCTCCAAGTGATTCTCAAAGAAACAGAAGGAGAAATAATTATAGAAAGAATTCACCAATCTCCTCCTAAAAGAGATCTCAAATTGAAAACTCCAAAAACTATAATAGCCAAACTCCAGAGCTACAAAGTCAAGGAGAAAATTCTGAACGCAGCCAAAACGAAACAATTCAAATATCATGCAATTGCAGTCAGGATTACACAGGATTTGGCAGCTGCTACATTAAAAGATCGGAGGGAATGGAATGTGATATTTTGTAAAGCAAAAGATCTAGGACTGCAACCAAGGATCACCTACCTGGCAAGACTGAGCATGTTCTTTCAGGCAAGGAAATGGACATTTACTGAAATAAAGGACTTCCAGACTTTCTTTATGAAAAAGCCTGAGCTCAATGGGAAATTCGATCTCCACTTAAAGATCCAAGAAAGACAAAAAAAAGGAAAGCAAGAAAAAAGATACACTCATACATACACATACACACAGATGCTCACACATGCGCATAACTTGGGACTCAGTAAGAATAAACTGTTTACATTCCTTTATGAGAAGCAGATAACTGTCAATATTTAAATTTGTATAAGTATTGTGACACTTAAAAGGGAAGTATACAGAAAGAGGGTGTGGGTATAATTGAATGAATCTGAAGATTAAAAAAAAATCTATTAAGGGGAATAAAGGATTGTAATGAGGGAAAAGGAAAGGTATAGGGAGAAGATGGTAAATTATGCCACAAGAAGAGGCATAAATATACTAAAGTGGAGGGTTGGGAAGGAAGTAGATGAGCATCATATGATCATTATTCTAATTGGTTCTGATTTATATAGGGATCAATACAAATGAGTAAGTTTATATTCTCACATGAAAAGACACAAATATTCATAACAGCAGAGGGTAAAGAAGCATGGAAAGGAGCAATACAAGAAATTTACTAGCATCCGTTTCTGGTTAAAGGAGGGAATAATACACTATGTTAAGAATAAAAATCTATTGTGCCCTACAGGCAGTAGGAGGGATAAAAGGGGAGGGGTGAAAGAAGAGGAGGGTAGTCAGTAGGGAGGGAAAGATTAGCAAGGGGAGAGGGTAGGTAAAGAGGGGGAACACAGGGAGGGAATACTGAGGGAGGTGGTGGTCAAAAGGAAAATTCTTAAGGAGGGGAAGGGAAAATGAAGACATAAAGATATAAACAAGGCAGGGAATAAGATGGAGGGAAAGTCACAGATAGTAATTATAATTGTGAATGTGAATAGGATGAACTCTCCCATAAAAGAGAGGTGGAGAACAGAATTGATTAAAAACCGTAATCCTACAATATGCTGTCTATGAGAAACACATTTGAAACAAGGGGACACACACAGGGTAAAGGTAAAAGGATCAAGTAGAATATATTTTGCTTCAGCTTAAGTAAAAAAAAAAACAGAGGTAGCAATCCTTATCTCAGATAAAACAAAAGCTAAAATAGATCTAAGTAAAAGAGATAAGGAAGGAAACTACATCCTACTAAAAGGCACCATCTAGAATGAAGCAATGTCTCTACTTAACATATGTGCACCAAGTCATATGGCATTCAGCTTCCTAGAGGAAAAGTCAAGGGAATTAGAGGAGGAAATAGCAAAATGTTACTACTGGGGGACCTCAATCTCCCCCTTTCTAAACTTGATAAATCTAACCTGAAAATATAAAAGAAAGAAGTTAAGGAAGCAAAAATATAATTTTAGAGGGGCTAGAAGGTGATAGATCTCTGGAGAAAACCAAATGGGGATAGAAAGGAATATACCTTCATCTCAGCAGCTCATGGCACATACACAAAAATAGACCATATACTAAGGTATGAAAACCTCACAACTCAGTGCAGAAAGGGAGAAATACTAAATGCATCATTTTCAGATTATGATGCAATAAAAATCATATCTAATAAAGGGCCATAGAAAGGTAGGTAAAAAACTAATTAGTAACTAAATCATTTAATCCTAAAGAATGAGTGTGTCAAACAAAAAATTATATAAACAATCAGTAACTTCATTCAGGAGAATGACAATAATTAGATATAATACCAAAACTTGTGGGATGCAGCAAAGGCAGTACTTAGAGCAAGGTTTATATCTCTGAACGTATACATGAAAAAATTAGAGAAAATCAAGGTCAATGAATTGGGCATGCAATTGAAAAACCTAGAAAAAGAACAAACTGAAAATCTCCAATTAAATACTAAAGTAGAAATAATGAAAACCAAAGGAGAGATTAGTAAAATTTAAAGTAAGAAAGCTATTGAACTTATAAATAAATCTAAGAGTTGGTTTTATGAAAAAACCAATATAATTGATAGACCCTTACTCAATATGACAAAAAAAAAAGAAAACCACATTCTGAGTTTCAAAAATGGAAAAGGTGAATGTTCCTCCAATGAATCGGGAAATTAAAACAATAATTAGGAATTATTTTACCCAACTGTATACAATTAAATTTGACAATCTTAGTGAAGTGGATGAATATTTACAAAAATATAAGTTGTCCAGACTAACTGAAGAGGAAGGAAATCATTTAAACAACCCCATCTGATAAAAAAGAAATTGAACAAGTTATCAGTACTCCCTAGGAAAAAATCCCCAGGGCTAGATGGATTTACTAGTGAATTCTGGCAAACATTTACAGTTCAATTGATTCCAATACTCTGCAAACTGTGTGGGAAAATTGGTGAGGGAGGAGTCCTTTCAAATTCTTTTTGTGACACAAATATGGTACTGACACCTCAATCAGGGAGAGACACAATGGAGAAAGAAAATTATAGACCAATCTTCCTCATGAATATAGTTGCAAAAATCTTAAATAAAATATTAGCAAAAAGAATACAGATTAATACATTTTGACCAGGCTGGATTTATTCTAGGACTGCAAGGATGGTTCAAGATTAAGAAAACCATCAGTATCATTGATCATATCAACAATAAAACTAACATAAACCATATAATTGTTTTAATAGATGCAGAAAAAGCCTTTGACAAAATACAACATCCATTCATGTTAAAACACTATAAAATATAGGAATAAATGGAGTTTTCCTTAGAATAATTGGTAGCATGTACAGAAAGCCATCAGCAAATATTATTAGCAATGGGGATAAACTAGAAGCATTTCCAGTAAGATCAGGGGTGAAATAAGTATCTCCACTATCACCCATCTTATTCAACCTGGTACTAGAAATGTTAGCAGAAGCAATTAGAGAAGAAAAAGAAACCAAAGGAATCAAATCAGGCCAAGAAGAGACTAAGCTATCACTCTTTGCTGATGACATGATGATATACTTGGAGAACCCTAGAGAATCAAGTAAAAAACTTCTTGAGACAGTAAATACATTTAGCAAATTTGCAGGATACAAAATAATCCCACATAAATACTCAGCATTCCTATGTATTTCCAATGAAGTTCAACAGCAAGAGATAGTAAGAGAAACCCCATTTAAAGTTACTGTCAACATTATAAAATATTTGGGAACCTACCTGCCAAAACAAAACCTGTACCTTTATGAACACAACTACAAAACAGTTTTCACACATGTTAAATGAGATCTCACAAATTGGAAAAAACATTAATTGCTCATGGCTGGGTAGAACTAATATAATAAAAATGACAATTATACCTAAATTAAATTATATATTTAGTGCCATACCAACCAATCTACCAAAAAATACATTATAGAACCAGAAAAAATAGTGACAAAATTCATTTGGAAGAACAAAATGTCCAGCATATCAAGTCAATTAATGAAAAGAAATATTATGGTAGGTGTCCTAGACATAACAGATTTTAATCTTTATTATAAAGCAGCAGTCCTCAAAACTGCCCAGTACTGTCTAAGGAACAGAGAAGTGGATTAATGTAATAGATTGGGTTCAAAAGGCTCAGTAGTCAACGACTATAGTTACATATTGTTTAATAAGTCCAAAGACCCCACTTTTGGAGTTAAGAATTCACTATTTGACAAAAAACACTGGGAAAATAGGAATATAGTATGGCAGAAACTGTGCATAGACCATCGTCTAACAACATACACCCAAGTCAAGTCTAAATGGCTGCATAATCTTGGTGTAAAGGTTGATACTGTAAATAATCTGGGGAAACAAGGAACAGTATACCTGTCAGATTTATGGATTTGGGAAGATTTTATGACCAAAGAAGTGTTGGGGCAAACCATAAAATGCAAAATGGATAATCCTGATTATTCTAAATTGAAAACTTTCTGTACAAAAGAAGCCAATGTAACCAAGATTAAGAGGGAATTCAGAAATTGGGAAAGAATATTTGCAACCAGTGTCTCTGATAAAGGCCTCATTTCTAAAATATACATGGAATAAAGTAAAATTTATAAGAATACAAATTATTCCCCAATTGATAAATGGGCAAAGGATAATACAGGCAATGTTCAGAGGTAGAAATTAAAGATATCTTTAAACATATGGAAAAATGCTATAAATCACTATTGATTTGAGAAATGTAAATCAAAATAACTTGGAGATACCACATCTCACCAGTAAGTTTGGCTAAGATGACAAAACAGGAAAATGAAAAGTGCTGGAGAGGATGTGGAAAAATTGGAACTTTAATGCATTATTGGTGGAGCTGTGTACTGATACAATCACTGTGGTGGGAAATCTGGAACTATGCCCAAAGAGCTATAAATAATTGCATACCTTTTGACCCAGGAATACCACTTTTGGGGTTGTATCCAAAGGGATCATTGAAGTGGGAAAAGGACCCATATGTACAAAAATATTTATTGCAGCTCTCTTTGTCATGGCAAAAAACTGGAAACTTAGGGGATGCCCATCAATTAGGGAATGGCTGAACAAGTTATGGTATAAGAACATAATGGAATACTATTGTGCTGTAAGAAATGGGAAGGAGATGGACTCCATAATTACCTGGAGAGCCTTATATGAATTGATGCTAAGTGAGAAGAGCAGAACAAGAAAAAATTTGTACACCATCCCAAACACATATGTGTGATGACCAGCCTTTGTAAACTGGACTCTTCTCAGCAAGCACAATTAAAAGACAGCTCTACAAGTCTCAGAATGGAAAAACACATCTACACTAAGAGAAAGATCTATAAAGACCAGAGTCTAAATGGAGATTGAAGCAACACATGCTATTGTTCTTTTCCATGTTTGATTTTGATTCTTTTCTTTTGTTTTTGTTTTTTTTCCAATATTTTGCTCCAGATTACTGTACAATGTGAAAGTGTTTGCAGATGCTATACATGTATTGTATCCCACCATACATGGGGGGAAAAGGGAGGGGAGAAAATATGAAACTGAAGTGATTTTGGAACTGAATCTTTTAAACTAAAAGTAAATAAATAGGTCAATAAATTTTTAAAAAGACACTAAAAAAAAGAACAAAACAAAAAACACCCTAAAATTGTTCATTGATACTGTATGCAGAAAGGAGACCGATAAAAATATTATTCTGAACGGTCCTCCTTCTTATAAGATTGAGAAAAAGCAGAAGCATCACCACCAGTCCCTCCCTAAAATCCCTCTCAGTTGTTCCTTGTGTTGTACAACTGCCAAAGACCCTAGAAACTATCTCTATTAGGCAAGGTCATTCTGCAAAGGATATGAGTGATAGTAAATTGAATTCCTTACGTTTGTGAGACCTGGTAAAATTCGTTGCTTATTGCAACTCCATGAGACTAAAGATAAAAACTGACTCTGAGCTGTTATTGGTGAAACTTGTTGTTTAAGGTAAAAGGCATTTCAGACAATAACCTATTTTTTTTTTGCATTTGGGTATACTTGCCTGCATAAATCAGTAAATGCCACAAGCTACTCCAAGGGAATGTGAACTGGTAGAAGTCTACATTTGGTAAAAGCTGAAGGGACAATCTCAGTCTCTGTCTGGGATGGCATCCCTCTGGCCAGCCTTACCCATGAAGTTCCTTTGGATAGAATGTTTTCCACCTATTCTTGGTTCTACCTATGAGGTGGTACCAATACTGCATGGCTGGATATCTGTGACTTTACCTGAAGTTAAACAGAGCCAAAGATGTTTTATCTTGTAATATTTGTAATGTCATTTGTCCCCTGTTTCTTTTCCTTCTATAGCAGTTTTCTATGATGAGGGCAGTAGTCAGTAAAATATATGAACCATCTTGTTTTGTGGTTAACAAATGTAAAGAAAGGCTGAATAATGTGGATAATAAATTTGAAGGATTTGGAAAGACAAAGGCTGGAAATATGAAAGGTGGATAAGAAGGTTTGGGGACAAATGGGGATTTGTCTAAGCCCCTCCCATCTCCAGAAAATTGATATCTGTTACAAAAAAGGGTTTAAGTATGTTAGGAAAGCAGAAGGATAAGTAACGATCCCAAAATGAAGGATAAAAGGAGGAAAGCAACAGGATCAGATTGATTCTTCTACAGGATTTTGTGTGTGTGTGTGTGTGTGTGTGTGTGTGTGTGTGTATGTGTGTGTAAGACTGGCTTTCAAAAATTTCTGTATTGTGGAAACTCAAACTTTGTGCATGTTTGGTAATAAAATCAAAAGTCTGGATTCTTAGTGCACTTTTGTAACCCTTTGTGTAACTATATTGTAATGTTTCTGCTTAGCCCTGTATGGCTAGAAAAAGCTGAAGCATTTCTATGTACCTTTGGTATTTAATCATGTTTCTGCGAGCCCCTGTCAGGTCTGGCTGATCACTCCAGGAATCTAAACCAGGCCTGCACAAGAACTGCTACAGCTTTAGTTTATTGCTTTGTATTCTCATTGTGCTACCTTGACCTAGCCCCCCGCCTTCACCTTTAATGTAGAAAAGAGCAAGCAGGTTTCAGTGACCACAGAGCATGATCAAGTTAATGATTCTTATGAGAATAGAATATTGCCTGCCTACCCAGACAAAATGGGCTGGATGTTTTGAACAGATCTTGCTGTTCCCATGAAAGAAGCAAAAGTTAACATTTGTAACTGAGTGTTTATGTAAAATATTCAATTTCTGAAGTATTTCTTTCTTCCTAAGTGAATATGATCAGAGGATAGACAAGCTTTGTGAAACAAGAATGTATATCACAGCTATTCAGCTGTTGAGTTCCAAGCCAAGAACCTCCCTTGTTTAAGGCAATACAGTTATGTTAGTGAAGGAAAGTTAATTAGTCTGAGTAATGGATTGTTCTAGCCCATGCTCACTCTACTTCTGGTCATTTTTCTCCTACTTTTTGGATCTTGTTTGTTTAATCTCTCTGTCAGACTTGTATCTTCTAGGCTCAGTCCACTCTACTTGCAGATACTGGCTCAGGCTGATTGCCAACCACTCCCTGAAGTTTCTATCCAATAACCCTTGGATCTGGCATCTGCCAAGTGCAACACATTGGTCGCAGCCCCCACCTCTTGAATTATGGACCCCTGTGAGACAGGGCCAGCACCACATCCTTTCTCAGCATGAAGCAACCTGGAACTGATACCTATGTCCCTTGTCCCCAAATTATTTTGGGTCCCGTCTGTTTAAAGGGGGAAGGATGGGGAGCTGGGGTTCCTTTGGCAAAGGGCACAGGTTCCCATTTAATAAGAGCCCTCAGACCCAGGCCCTGCTTTGAACTGTTAGTTCTTTGGAAGAAGCAAAAGTCTTGCCCAGAGTCCACATCCTCTCTATGCTCTCCCCACCCCCCAATCAAGAGATGCCCTCATTTCTTTGAGCATCTCCAATGGCTTTTCTTGGGGATTTGACCTACCTTAACCAGCCCCAGGGTGAGGAGGTGGAGGAAAAATCTGGGAACAAATGCTGTCTAGAGGCCCAGGCATTCACCAGCTTTTTCACCTGCAGGCCTGATGGATGTCTCTGGCATCATCACCACAAAGCCCTGAGAAGTGTGTCAGAAGGCAGCAAAATCCTCTCTGCACCTCCAAAAACCAACCCTGAGCCACTGTCCCATCCCCAACAGACAGATAAGAAAGGGGACTCAAACTGGGTCAGGTTTCCAGGTCTTGGGGTGCCTTTGTAACTTTTTTTGTAACATTGTTGTAACTCCAATATGTAAAAATCTCCTTGTGTGCCCCTGCTCAGACCTGCAATTGGCATTCCACAACAAAAATAACACTGGGGGGATGTGCAGGGACAGGCAGTTTTTGCCCTTTCCACTTCCTATGACATTGCTAAATCACCATATGCTAAACTGTGTGCTGCTGCCATTGAAATTGATAAGGACCAAGAGTCTAACTGAGTCCTCTGACTGAGTTCCTGACAATGGCTGGATTGCATTCACCACTGGCCTTATCTACTGCATTTCCATCTGTATCTTAGGAGACTCTAACTCCCATGAAACGAGTATCTTGGCTCATGTTCTACCCAAGATGGCCAGGAATCTATGATTTCATTCTTTCCAAAAACAAAGCGAGGAATGTAGTAGCCAGGAATTAGTTAAGCAGAAATTTCATGGCCTCAGGATTTGTGAAATTAGAAATCCAAGTAAAAAGCCTCATGAACTTGAAATGAACTTGAGATAGAAGTCAGTGAACTGGCATGGGAACCAAACCGGGTAATTTTTTTTTCTTTGTTTTCCTTCTACTACAGGCCCAGGTCATCATGCCCCATGCCCCCTCCTCCCATCCATCAACTCCTGCCGCACTGTTCCCCTCTTACCATAGTAACAGTTTCTGTTTATTCCTGCTTAGTAACAAATTATGTTGGTGACCAAAACGATTAAGGTGGAGTGTATATAAGATCCTGCATTTCTGTGCTCTGGGCTGCTCTCCTCATCCGATAGCCCCAAGAGGTACATTAAAGCTCCTTTAAAACTTTTTTTGGACTTTGTGATCACTTTGTTAAAATATGCCATTTCAGGATTACCAGCATAGCACACCCCATTTATTCAGCAAACATTCGAAGAACAGAGAAAATCAAAATACAGTATAACTCATTCATTTAGCAAGTAAGTTCTCAATACAATCCAGGTACTACTCCACCCCTGCACAGTACATTCATTTAGTCAGTCAAAGTCTCTTCCCAAATAGAGATCAGTTTCCAATCATAAACAAAGTGCATTCATTTGGTCAATCAGAGCACAAAAAGGCCAAATGTTTCCCACCCCTGGACACAAAGTAATTATAATGCCATCCATTAACACCAAACACTTTGCAAAAAGGGGCAGGAGAGCATAAAAGGCCATCTACCCTTAAGCTATAACAAGGTCAAGGTATCATCTTAGTATTGAAAGCCTAAGGAAAGGCCCTTCTTTCATCTTCACTGGAGGCAAGCCCTCAGCAATCTCAGTTCCTGGGGAGACAAGGCTCAACAAAGTCATAGCCAGTGTCCTCATCAAGTCACTTTCTGCCTGTAAAATAGTCCCCTGAAAGCATCAGCAAGGCCTTCTTCCAGGATTCTTGTGAAGGTACCACAAGAAAATATTCCTTCAGGGCTTCGGAGCAAACAGCCGGGTTTCATTACCTCTACAACACCATCACTGTCCTTCACCATCAGGTGAATCTGGCAAAGCAACATCAAAACAGACAGACAAAATACCGGCATCACAGCCATGCCTCCTCAGTTCTTGGCAGCTAAGAATAGCAGTTCTCAAAAGTCCTGTGAATCTCCAATGAGCTCTCAGCATTCTTTCTTTTAGCATTTCAGGCTCCACAATACTGGATACTGCTCTCTGAAAGTCCTTCTGGCCCCTTCTTGGCTTGGGCCTCTATCCCAATTCACGGCTCCTCCCAGTTCAGCCCTCTCTCTTCATATCAACAACTCTATCCTTCAAGTGTGATTCACTAGCTCTGGATATTAAAACTCCAACCAAAAACCAAGCCAATACAGGAGCATCTCCAAATTCAATTACCATTACAGGCTTGTAAGCAGTTTACATTTTTCTTGTAAACTTTTGGTGTGGGAGTTCTAACTATATTATTTTCCTCCCGTTCCATGCTTTGATCCTTTTTGTCTCCACAAAAGGAATCTAAAGTTGGATTGCTGAGCTTGATTTCCTTCTTTGCCTGCTCATGTTATCTGTCAATCAACTTGATTTTTGAGCCACAGTAGATCTCTTCTTCCCCGGGGGAAAACTTCGTCTTAAATAGCTAAAGTTTTTGGAGTTGCCGGAGCTATTAGGGTGCTGCCGTCTCTGCAGCACCCCCAGCTTTGGCTCACTGGTCACGCACCTTAGGACCACTACCCAACACCGTGATCCCAATCCAGGAAGGTTAATGCAAGAGAACTTAGCCTCTGAATGTTTGCTTGGCCCCTCTGAAATCTGCAGGCTGGGAGCTCTGAATCAGCCACGGGGAGGTGGCTGCAGGGCCTCCACTCTGCTTCTTCCCCTGTGGCCATTTGCTGGACCTTCTCCGTTCCCCCAAATTTATCTGAGTTCCACTGACTTTCAATTTATCCTACATTCTGGAAACTGCCACAGCTGGTGCTGATCCACTGTCCCGAGTGCTCCAACTTCTGCTTTTCCTGGCCACCCCAGGGACAAGCTGTGGTTTCATACCAGGCTAGTTTTGATTCCCAGAGTTCTGCAATGAGCCCTTCCCATCTGCTGCCAGGCTGCCTTCAGTGAGAGATGTGTTTTTATGTAATTTCGTGCATTCTGGAGCTCTAAAATTTGTTTAGAGTTATATTTGATAGGTATTTGAGGTGGTTATGGGGGGAGCTGTAGCCCTGGAATCTTTTTGAAAATGATCATTATAATGATATAGTATGTAACAAGGTTGTCAAGAGAATATTTAAAAAGAAATGATATCCCAAAAGAGGGCCTTGGGGTTTAAATATAGTACTCATGGTATACCAGTTGACATATAGACATTCCTTTTTCTTTGTCACCGTTTTCTAACACTGCTCATTCCTAGTCATAGACCATATATGGCTTGCCTTAAATATCCTTCTCTACTCCTAATTGGATGTCTCAAGTTTCCCATGGACTTTTCTTTCAATTTGAACTAATTTATTTCTTTTCTTGTTTACATCACTCATTTCCAAGAGATTTGAGTTACAAAATTTCTCCCCATCTTTCCCCTACCTACCACCCCAAAACAGTGATCCCACTGTAAAGCCCCTCCCCCAATTTGTTCTCTCCTATATCCTTCTCCAACACCCCTATAACTTTCTGGTGGGGCAGGTTGGTTCTACCAACCCCAGTGCCTTTATATCTTAATTACAAGTTGCATGTAGTCAATAATATTAGTAATAATAACATATATATACATATGTATATATGCATATATACATGTATACACATATATATTTTTAACATTTGATTACAAAACTTTAAATTCTAGATTCTTCCCCTTCCTCCCTCATCACCCACGACCACTGGAAGGACAAGCAATTCAATATAGGATGTACATGTGTAATTTTGCAGAACATCTCCACAGTGGACATATTGTGAGAGACTGATTATATGTCCCTCCTTCCTATC
>JAQQSW010015850.1:0-11800 GCA_028646575.1 Pseudocheirus occidentalis | reverse complement strand
TTTCCTCCACTTCTCTTATTTGGTTTTCAAAGTCCTTTTTCAGTTGATGTATAGCTAGTAGGCATTCTTCCAGTGTCTTGGAAGCATTTGGTGAGGGAGTTTTGACTGAGCTGTCTTCCTCCCGCTCCATGCTTTGGTCTTTTTTGTCCATAAAAAAGGATTCTAGAGTTTTACTGCTGTTCCTAGCTTGCTTCCTTTTGCTCATGCTGGCCAGTCTATTAATTGCTTGTTTTTTTAGCTCTGTGGAACTCTGCTTTCTGGAGGGGGACAGCTCTGTCCCAAATCGCTGGGGCCTTCACAGCTGCCGGGGCTCTTAGTGTGGTGCTGCATCCCCACCTCCCAGCCTTGGCTCACTTGAAGCACACCCCAGGACCACCAGTCAAGACCACAATCCAGATCCAGGCCGCTCAACACAAGAGCCCTTGGCCTTGATGGGTCGCGTCAGCCCCCCTGCTATCTGCAGGCCGAGGGCTCTGAAGCAGCCCAGTGGAAGCCGCTGGGGCTCTCAGCCATTCCTGCTGCTACGGCCGCCTCCCCCTGCTTCCTTGTCCTGGGAGCACTTTGGCCGGACCCGCTCTTCTCCTCCAGAGTTAGCAAAATCCACTGACCTTTCTCTTAGCCTTTTTGTCTTCTGGCCTGATAGATGTGGTAATTGTGCCTCCAGTGCAGCAGATCAGCTCTCCTATAGGCGTGGCTCCCCGCCCAATGCCCCAGGGCCTGACCCAGCCGGGGTTTCGGCAGCGGGTCCCAGACTGCTGCGAAGAGCCCCGCCTGCTGCGCTGCCTGTAGGAACAGATGTTCTTTCTGTCTTTTGGAGAGTTTTGGAGCTTGAAAATCTGTTTAGCGTCCCATTTTATGAGTTTTTTAGCGTGTTTGTATGGGAATTGTGGTGCTTTGCTGCTTCTATGCCGCCATCTATGCCGCCATCTTGGCTCCGCCCCAAGGATTCAGTTCTTAAAGTTATTTATAACAGCAGTCCTCAGGAGAGCTGCTTGTGTTTGACTTTACAAGCAGCAGAGATGCCACTGTCATCCACTGCATCTTGACCTATCACCAGTTATCTTGGCTCTGTCTTCCTACTGGATGGTAATGATTCTGGAGGAGAGAGTGAACGCAAAGAATTTGTATGACTTTACCTCACTTAAATAGAATTCATTCATGAATCAATAAACATCACCATACCATTTTACCATTTTTACTTATCTCAAAGTGGCAACAGGCAAGTAATAAAGCAACAGGTGTGGACACACTGGGAGCTGTAGTTATAACCCTGTACCGAGACAGCCCTGGCCTTCTGGTTTTCCCATTCACAGTACTCACCTACTGTAGTTAAGGAAGAAGCTAGAAAACAGGTGCCCTATGAATTGTCTGCTTACCCAGCCCTGGCATGATTACCATGGCGGACAGGGATTCTACCCTGTGGTTAAAACACACACACACACACACACACAAAATGTACAAAAATGTCTGCAAAGAGGATTTCACTCACCATCAGTACATGGAATGAGCACACACTTATAGACAACACAAAATCTAGTGGACCTGAAAGATGAACACCTCTTGTTGCAGGCGAATTCAGCGGGTATCACATCCAAATAGCAGCCTGAGTGAAACAAGGCTGGCAAATGAAGGCTAGCTTACTGAGGCTGGAGCTGGATATACGTTTGTCTGGAGCAGCCAGAGTGAAGGAGAGCTTCATGAAGCTGGTATAGGTTTTGTAATCAAAACTAATCTAGTCAACAAGCTTGTATACCTACCAAATGGAGTGAATAATAGGCTCATGACAATGTGCCCGTGATCAGTGCTTATGCTCTCACCATGACGAATCCCAATGAGGGCAAAGAAAAGTTTTATGTAGACCTGGACACCTTTATCCTCAATGTGTCAAAAGAGGGCAGATTTATAATTCTGGGTTACTTTAATGCTAGAGTAGCCTCAGACTACCAGACTTGGCAGGGAGTCTTAGTGAAGAATGGCATTGGAAACAGTAACATCAGCGGTCACTTGCTACTGAAGACTTGTGCATCTCATAACCTTTTCATCACCAACACCCTCTTTTGTTTACCTAAATGCAATAAAACGTCATGAATTCACCCTGGCAGAAACAGCATTTACTAGACTGTGTGACTGTAAGAAGAGACAGACAGGATGTGAGAGCAATGGAAGCAATGTGTGACATAGGGTGCTTTACTGATCATAGACTTTACTGATAATATCCTCGTCAAGCTAAATATTCACTTTCAATAAAACTGGTGTCCCCAAGGCAAAATGACTACCAAGAGTATTACTGGCAAGAGATTAGAGCTCTTCTCTGAGAGGGAAGAGTTTGCTGCTAACTTGGAGGGAAAATTGAATCTATTCACAGTTGGCAACAGTGGAGCAGAAAAGGAGTGGACAACTTTCAGATATCTGATGAATAGCACTACATTTGCTCATCTGGTTCAGAACATTCACAAATATCATGACTGCATGGGTGAATGTGATGGGGAAATTTGGAAACTGCTCAATGAAAAAATTGAGAATTCCCCAGTATTTACCAACAGAACAGTTCACCCATCTCTAAGAAGGCAGCATTTAATTCCATCAAAAGTAAAGTACAAGTGAAGCTTAGAGAGATGCAGGATTCTTGGTTCAGTAAGAAGGCAGATCAAACTCAATTTTATGCTGATAGTAAAAATCCAAAGCACTTTTATGATTCCCTAAAGCCTATTTATGGGTCAAAGACCTATGCTTCATCTCAATGATTCAGTGCTCATGGAGCCACATTGATTTGTGATAAAGACATGATCCTAGAGAGATAGGTTGAACACTTCCATAGTGTTCTCAACAGACTATCATCAATCAACACTGCAACCATTGACCATTGACTTAAGGCTGAAGTCATTCCCTCCCTAGCTGAAGTTCCAACTGAAGAAGAGGTTTTGAGACTCCTTTCCTGTGTAAAAAACCTGGGGTTTATTCTTTTCCATCTGAGATTTGCAAGTTAGGGGGTCCATTGCTCATACAAAAACTGACCGAAATTTTCCAGGTTATATGGCAAGTGGAAATTATCCTTCTAAGAGTTCAAGGAAGCTTTCGTTGTCCATCTTCATAGGATATAGAATTGTTCTATGTTGATCATAGGGAGGTCTCTCTGTTAGTCATTGCTGGCAAGATTCTGACCAGAGTCCACCTTAATAAGCTGATCCTTCACCTGGAAGATGATTATTTACCCAGGAGCCAGTGTGGTTTCACAAAGGACCTAGGAAATGTTGATGTAGTATTTATTGCCCAACAACTCTGGTAGAAATGCCAGGAGCAGAACAGAAGTCTGAACACAAAGTTTGTAGATCTGACCATGGCTTCTGATACTGTCAGTCATGCATGAGGACTTAAACGAAAATTGTGTCAAAATTTGGTTGCCTGGAGAAGTTCATCAGCATTGTATATCAATTTCATGATGGCATGCTTGCCTGAGTTCTGGATAATGGACAAAACTCTTGTGCTTTTCAAGTCACCAACAGAGTAAAACATGGCTGTGTTCTTGCTCCTATGATCTTAGTATGATGTTTTCAGCCATATTGTCAAATACTTTCAATGAGAATGAACACTGCATCAAGGTAAGCTACCACACTGACAGTAAATTCTTCAACTTGAAAAGGCTACAAGCCAAGACCAAAGTGGATTGAGTGTTGATTCGTGAGTTTCTGTTTGGGGATGATTGTGCGCTCAATGCAGCCCCTGAAGCTGAGATTCAACAAAGTATGGATTGTTTCTCTTCTGCTTGTGTTAATTTTGGCCTAATAATTAACACCAAGAATACACAGATGCTCCATTAGTCAGCACTACAGCACTCATATGTGGAACCAGTGGATGAAGAAGCTTTGAATACTATGGATAAGTTCACTTAACTTGGTAGTATACTTTTGAGGGATGTACACCTTGATAATGAGGTTGATAATGATAATGATACACCTTGATAATGAAAGTAGCACAGTGTTTGGGAGGCTCTGAAGGAAAGTGTGGAAAAGAAGAGGTATTAGACTGACTACTAGACTGAAGGTCTAGTACTGACCTCATTGTTATATGCCTGTGAAATCTGGACAATACATACCGTACTGTGCCGGGAAACTGAACTATTCCCATTTGAATTGTCTTAGGAAAATTCTGAAGATCATTTGTCAGGATAAAATACTAGACCCTGACATCTTTTCCCAAACTAAACAGCCAAGTATTCAAACTCTGCTTAAGAGAGTGCAACTTTGATGGACTGGCCATTTTGTTTAAATGCACAATGAACGTTTGCCATTGGTTCAGTAAGAAGGCAGATCAAACTCAAAAAGACAATTGTATGGTGAACTCACACAGGGCAAGCGCTCACATGGTGGTCAGAAGAAGTGATTCAAGGACACTAGCAAGGTCTTTCTTAAGAACTTTGGAATGGATTGTGTGGCATGAGAAACACTTGTGCAGGACCACTCAGCATGCTGTGCCTTCATTAGAGAAGGTGCTGTGCTCAATGAGCAAAGCAGAACTGAAATAGCTCAAAAGAAAAGGGAGACATGCAAATCTAAAGAATCCGTCCCAAATGTTCATATAGATTATTTATGCCCGACTTGTGGTAGAATATTCTGAGCTCTTATTGGTCTGATCAGTAATAGTTGGACACTCTGCAACTTCACTCAAGTATAGTGAAGTCATTTTGGTCCTCTTTGAGAACAAAGGACAACAACAATCTCCATGGTGGAATCTCTGTTTACTGAGAGAAACCTCTGATCATCAATTTATTGTTTAATCTGTTAGCCTAATTTATAAATTGTTGTTTAATACCCAGAAACTTTGTCTCTTGTGTTTTTCATTCATCACATATGTATATTTCACTACTCCATCATTACCTGCTACTGCAGGCCAGAATATGGCAACTTACTCTCTCCACCTTTTTTAAACTATAAGAATATTGCGCCATACCTTACACACCTCACACCAGACTCTACATACTATACCAATTATCTTGACACAACATGGAAATATAATGTAATGAAATAAAGCATGAGGAATCTTAAATATAGAATCACAGTTACTTTACTCAAGCAAAAACACTGAGATACAAAATAAATGCAGTTCTTCATATCCTTGAATTGTTATCAAAGGGGGCCTCAAGTATAGAAGGCCCATACAAAGCTAAAGATTCATTTCATCAAGTCTGAGGAGCTCCTTCAGGAAGGTGCATTCCATGTATGCTCTTTAGAAAGTATACTCAGCTGTCACATGTTCAAATGAAGCAACTACTCACTTAGATAGCAGCCCATACAAGGGCTTATGCTTGGATTCTAGATAATTTGCCTCAGATGGTCAAGAAGTTGTCAGTTTTAGTGTATTTAATTGTTAAATGTAGTGAATAAATTCATCATTTGTTAACTGAGGAATGCTGAAATTCCACTCTCTAACAATTTCTTCCTGTTCTGTTATGTCCTCATATACTCCATTGCTTTCATGCATTCCTGTGATCTCTAGTGACTCAGTTGCTCCCTATCACCCCAGGGAGTCAGCTCTGTTACTTTTCTATTCCAGAGCTCCTGAGCATTGATGAAAGAAACCATAACTATGTAATGACTACATATTTATGGTATCTGACTTCAACTGGGTCTTCATTGCTACCTGTCAAGATTTTATTTAGTTTTTATTGACTATATATTACATTTTCTCAAATGGCTATTCAACTTTTCTTTCTTCCTTAAAGTTTTCCTTCTTATTAAATCCTCTATTATAACTACATTTCCTCTCCCTTCTGAAATAAGACATTACCACCCCATTGATAGACATTACCTCTCTTCCTCTACCTTGAATTTTATCACTGTCTATCTCCTCTTGGTCTTCCATCAATTATCCTTCTTTACACATATATATTCAATCTCTCTGTCTCTCTCTGTGTCTCTCTGTCTCTGCCTCTGTCTGTCTGTCTGTCTGTCTCTCTCTCTTTTCTCTCTCCCCACTTGCTCCTTTCCTTTAAACCTAAAAAAATCTGATTCCACCTCTGCTTTCTTAAAACAAACAACGTTCCTCCCTTTGCCTTTTTACCCTTCAAGTGTCATTCTTTCTCTTAATCTCTTTCACTTTCTAACTTGTGGGGAAAAATTTACTGTGATGGGCCAGGAAGTAACTTAAATATCTACTTGTTTCATATACTGTTCTAGGTGCTGGCAATACAAATAGAAAGAGCAAAGCAACCACCATTTGCAAGGAATTTATATTCTAAAGGAGGAGTTAACAAGTGTATACCTAAGTATATATAGAGCAAATAAAATAAATGCAAATATTAAAAGCAATATAGTATGGTAGGGAGTTGCATGGATCAGAAAATATTATATGTAAAAGATTTATAATTGAATGGGTCTATCCTTTTACCTTATTCTATTTTCTGCATACTTTCAGTAAGTTTTCTTTTAAGTCTTTACCCTGTATGTAGCCCATCAATTGCAAGAAAATCCTTATTAATAACAGTTGTAACACAAGGGTAGTTGATTTTCTTGCTCACAATAAGTAGTTAAATGTGCTGAATCACTTGACTATGATGGAAATCCTTTCCAAGGCTTGGATCTTGAGGTCTGAATTTCACAGTCTAGGATTTGTGTTCATCTAGTATTTTCAAATGAATTAGAAGTTCAATATGAGTTGATAGTTGAATATAATTGGAGGGAAAAAGCTAATTTGATCTTAAGATACATTAAGAGATGAATTAATGAGGAATGGGTTGTTTTACTCTTTCTGGGTTTCTTCATCTGTTCAGGCTAATATTCAATTAATGGCAAAACATTTTAGGAAGAATATTCATGATATGGAAAGCTTCCAAATGACAATAAGCAGGATGACCTTGGAATCATGCCAGGTCAACTTGGTGAACTTGAGAATATTTCAGAGAAGAGAGGACCAGTTGCTGGTCCTATCCTTCTTCAAGTATTTAGAAAGTCTCCTGTGTGGAAGAACAACTAGGCTTGTTCTTTTTTTATTCACTTCAGAGGGTGGAATGAGGAACAGTAAATGGAAACTGCTTAGAGAAACTGCCTTCTTTGGCATGTCCAACAAAAGAATGGGCTTTGTAAGCTGGTGAGTTTTCCCTCATTCAAGGTCTTCAAGCAGAGACTGTAGATGTTCATTTATTGGAAATGTTACAGGGAATTTCTATGGTATACGCTGGCTATATGACCTCTTCAAACATTGAGATTCCATGATTCTTTGATCTGCCATATAACTTTATTATAGTGTTTTTGGTCTTAGAGATAATTCCTCTAAATAGCTTTCCCTTTACTTTGTCTTCTGTGTACTTCAGAAAAAGTCACCTCTTCTGAAGTGTTCTCCATCTTACCTTTCTGGACCACCTTATCTGTCCCATCTTTCTACTTCATTGTTAAAAAAATGGGGTTGGACTTTTAAGATCCCTGCAATCCCTTTGAACTGGATAGTTCTGTCTGCCCTCTCCTCTGTTAGAATTACCTATTCTATGGTAGGCAAATTTCTTCTAATTCCCTTGTTCATCCTCATTGTTTTATTTTGTCTTTTTCCCACAGTATAAGAGAAAATCCATTTTATTTTTCTATCCCACTTCTTTTCTTCCAGTAGATCCCTTCTGTTTTTTTTCCTGGAACCCTAGGAACCTTCCCCAAAGCATTCATTTGGGCAAATGTTGCCAGCTTTGTTGTTTTTCTTGCCAGTTCTTGGCCCTGGAAATGGTCCTGTGTGTGACTTCCTATAACACATTCTGGGGTTGTTGCATAGACATGCCTTCATCACTACAAAGGCATTATATAACACTCCCCCTCTCCCCCCATCTCTCTCTCTTTCTCTGTCATCCATTTTACTAATTTCCTAAAATGCTTTCCTTCACTGTGCATTTCTACATACAATTTCCAAGCTATGTCCCTAAATGAAAAATCATTGGCATGTGGCTAACATCCCTATCTCCAAACTACTACTCTATTTCACACATGAATCCATTCCCTTGTCTACAATTTTATTTTGTTTACTTTTGCTACTGTAACTCAGTACACTACAGAATCTTTTAATTCAGGTAATAGTATTTTAATTCAATATTGGCTAAATGAGTTTCTTAGCTGTTTGTTATGTGTGTTCACTGTGAAACTGGTATTTGGTGGGAAAGGGTGTCAAACCTAGAATATAGAGCTTGGGGTCCCCTCTTCCCTCAGAAATAACAGAGTCACCAGAAGTTACCTCGACTCCCATCATAGACCCTAGATGACAATATTTGATTATTTCCTGAGTAAAATGAACACACACACATACACAGTTTTTGTTGTTGTTTAGAAGCTTTAAAGCACATCTAGTCTGATCTTCAGAAATACAGAGTAATTTACCCAAAGTGAAACATCTTGTAATTGCAGACATGGAATTTGAACCTATCCTTGTGAGTCCAAGGGAAGTGTTCTTTCCACTACACACCCCAGGTCTGCTAAGTGGAATCACTTCATAGTTCTTACAGTAATCCTATTCCTTTGAATACAAAGACTCTAAAGTAAACATCATTTGTATGACGGAATGTAATTCATATCAAACTCTTTACTTCGTGAAATCTCTATAACCACAGAAATGTCCCTTGGGTTCATCCTTAGAGAATTCAAAATGACATTCCCTACCACATAATCTCTTTCTGGGCAGCTGATCTCATTTTTGTGAAGTGGATTTTTCTAACAAATCTTTCCTCATGCCCCTGCAGAAACTACAGAGGCTTTATTTTCCTTATTTCTTTATTCTTCTCCTCCTGTAGCTTTTATGATAAGACTAAGTCAACATACCAGCAGTACCTGTTTTTTCTCCTTATTGCTTCTTCCCATTTTTTACAAAATCTTGACCCACCTAATTCTTCAGCTTTTTTCTCAGTTCACATATTCTGTGAAAGTCTTTTCCATTCGCAATTGATTCAGCATTCATTATTGGGAGGGTAGGGTTAGAAACTGGTCTCAAAACATCCAAACTGTGACAGTTGGCTTGTCCTACTACTACTGTAAATCTTGTCCTAAAGCCCACTGGCATGGGACTGTCTCCTTATTGCATAGAGGAGAAGAATACTTACTGATATGCAAGAGAGCTTCAGTTCTCAATAAAACCCTTTTTGATACTCTTCAGGGTCACTCCCCTTTGGGTAATGATTGAGTTTTAAGTCTCCTTCATGGATCTTCAGTTGTCAAGACTCTTCAGGAGTTTCTGACTTCCAACTTCAAGAAGGATGACAGAGAGTTTGGGGGCAGAACAAATATGATGACTTAGAAGCAGGAGAGTGACTCAGTGACTCCCCCCACCCCACAGCTACCTCAAATACCTATAAAATATGACTCTAAACAAATTTGAAAACTACAGAACCCACAAAGTGAGAGAGAAAAATCTTGCACTGAAAGCAGTCTGGCAGGCTGACAGAAAGGGTCAATCACAGTGGACTGGGAGCCAGCCCTAGCCCTGTGTGAGCTGGTGGTTTTAGCCTCAGGGCAATCCCAACCAGCAGATGCTGGAGTGGACTTCTGGAGAGTAGACGACTAGTAGTAGTGGTGGTTCCCAGAATTACCAACCCATAAATGCCAAAGAAAAAGTGAGAGGTCAGTGTAGAACTCTGTTCAAACTGGGGTGGGGGTGGGGTGGGCAAATGGAGGAGCAGATATGGCCCCTGTGTCCAGAACTAGAAGTGGCAGAGGTGTGGCAGCCCTGCAGCTGCCTCCTTGTGGCTGCCTCAGAGCTCCTGGCCTGCAAATCACAGGGAGGGGAAGTAAACATTCAGAGAGTAATTACTCTTGCTTTAACTTGCCTGGATCTGGATCACAGTCTTAGGTGGTAGTCCTGAGGTGTGTGACCAGTGAGTGACAGTGTGTGGGGACTGCAGAGACAGCATCCTCCTAATTTCTCTGACAGCTGCTGAAACCCCAGCAATTTGGGACAAAGCTCTCCCCTCTGGAAGCAGAGTTCTACTGTGGCAAAGAGGTCAAAAGTCAAGCACTTGAGTGGCGACATGAGCAACCAAAGAAAGCAAAGTAAGCACAGCAATCCAACTTTAGATTCCTTTTTGGGGGACAAAAAGGATAAAAGCATGGAATGGGAGAAAGACAAAGAAGTCAGAACTCCTGCACCAAAAGCTTCCAAGAAAAATATGAATTAGTTACAGGCCATGGAGCAGCTTAAGAAGGATTTGGAAAATCAAAAATAGGATAAATGGGAGAAAATAGGAAAGAGAAATGAGAATGATGCAAAAAAATAATGAAAAGAGAGTCAATAAACTGACTGAAGAAAATAACACCTTAAAAAACAGATTAACTCAAATGGCTCAAAAAGCCAATGAGGAGAAGAATGCCTTAAAAGGCAGAATTTGCCAAATGGAAAAGAATTTCAAAAGTTCATTGACAAGAATAATTCCTTCAGAATTAGACTGCAGCAAATGGAAGCAAATGACTTTATGAGAAATCAAGATGCTATTAAACAGATCCAAACAAATGGAAAACTAGAAGGCATTGTGAAATATCTCGTTGAAAACACCACTGACCTGGAAAATAGATCCAGGAGAGATCTTTTAAAAATATTGGACTACCTGAAAGCCACAATCAAAAAAGAACCTAGAAATCATCCTTTAAGAAATTCTCGAGGGGCAGAGCCAAAATGGCAGTGTAGAAGCAGCAAAGTTTCTCAGCTCCCAGACAGCCACTCTAAATACCCATAAAATATGACTCTAAACAAATTTTAAGGCTCACAAACTCACAAAAATACAGAAAACACATCACTAGCTGAAGGCAGCTTGGCAGGAGGGGCTCATTGCGACAGGCTGGGGGCTGAGGCCAGCCCAGCCTGAAAGCGAAACTGCAGCCAGGCCCCAGGGTGGTCAGGAGGAGCCGAATCAGCTACCTGAGAGAAGATCTGCAGCACCTGGATCAATCCCTACATCTATCAAGCTAGGAAAAATAAGGATTAGAGAAAGGTCAGTGAAAGTTAAGCTTTCAAGCTAAATTTGGGGGAGGAAAATCAGTTCTGCTGATCTGCTCCCAGGGCAAGGAAGCAGCAGAGGCAGCTGTGGCAGCAGGAATGGCTAAAAACAACAACTGCCTCCACTGGGCTGCTTCAGAGGTCCTGGCCTGCGGAACCAGAAGCAGGGCTGAGATCACTGATTGGGGCCAAGGGCTCTTGCATTGAGCAGCCTGGATCAGGATCGTGGTCTTGGGTGGCAGCTCTCAGGTGAACTTTCAGCAAGCCAAAGCTGGTGGGGGCTGCATCACCCCCCTAATATCTCAGGCAACTGTGAAAATCCCAGAGATTTGGGACAGAGCTTTCCCCCCTGGAAGCAGAGTTCCACAGAGCTAAAAAAAAACTAACCAATTAATTAACTGGCCAACATGAGGAAAAGGAAGCAACATAAAAACAGCAATAAAACTCTAGAATCTTTGTTTGTGGACAAAAAAGATCAAACCATGGAATGGGAAGAAGACAACACAATCAGAACTCCACACCAAATGCTTCCAAGACACTAGAAGATTGCCTGAAAGCTATAGATTAACTTACAAAGGACTTTGAAAAACAAATAAGAGAAGTGGAGGAAAAATTGGGAAGAGAAATGAGAAAGATGTGAGAAAACCATGAAAAGAGAGTCAACAACCTGACTGAAGAAAACAACACTTTAAAAAATAGATTAACTCGGGGCGGCTAGGTGGTGCAGTGAATAGAGAACTGGCCCTGGAGTCAGGAGTACCTGAGTTCAAATCCAGCCTCAGACACTTAACATTAAAAAAAAAACTAGCCGTGTGACCTTGGGCAAGTCACTTAACCCCAACTGCCCTCC